>JAYRBW010009308.1:0-13415 GCA_036023295.1 Invenusta paracnida
TGGGGCCCACCCCAAAAAATAACTTTTCAACTCAAATTTCATAATGTAAAATACCACCATGGGGTATAATTTTCAAAATAATCTTTACTCCCCCACACTACAAACCGTTCCGCTGCCCCTGCTTATTATACTTATTAACATTTTTTGTCAGAGTGAGTGATGAAAAGTTGTGGTAAGTCATGTTATCCATTGAACACTCCTACATTACATGTAATTATAATAATAAGATGGGTACAAAAGTTCACAACTACAAGGTGATTATTACACATATATAAAATTATATAGTTATATATGTAGACATATATATATTAATAAATACCTTCCTACACTTTTGAGCACACAACTCACAACAAGATAAAACAAAAAATATTTTTGGCCAATAGGAATTGAGTCCATCTTAGAGTACTATTTTATTGTCATTGACACTACTGACTATGCGCCTTACTCATACTGTTCTATAATAATTGTAATACAGTAGAATTCACCTATAACAACTTCATCCATAGGGTCAGTTTGCCTATAACGACACCCTTGGCTATGTCCCTGCAGAATTCCTATATAATATATACAGATAAGTTTGTCTATATAGACTTTATCTTTAATGACAGTTTGCCTATAGCATTGCATCAACTAACTTGCTAACTACAAGGTACATATGAAGGTATCTGTAACTCACCATTCTATTAATACCTATTGGCGCACATACAATAAAATTGTGAAATATTGTAAGTTAATCCTCTTTGTTGGCAACATATGAACAGTTGTGATTACATAAGGTGTATTATTCCAATAGGTAGATACATACATACAATGACTATTCTTTTCAAAGGATTTATTGTTTGGTCTTCTCCCTTTATAACTTTCTTCTTTAACAATCATACATACAAATGGCAAATAATATTAAATATAGCATAATGTTAAAAAAACATATATGTAATGGAAAAATAGTCTAATTCATCTATAACATCAGTTTGTCTATAACATTGCTTTTTGCTATGTCCCTTGGAGTGTCGTTATAGGCAAATTCTACTGTATATATATTGGGGAGGTTCTCTTAACAGCATATTAATTAAAAACAAGTGATATGTAGATTGCACAATTATGTATATAA
The DNA here is from genome assembly GCA_036023295.1 of Invenusta paracnida. Lineage (NCBI taxonomy): Eukaryota > Metazoa > Platyhelminthes > Proseriata > Coelogynoporidae > Invenusta > Invenusta paracnida. The sequence continues at coordinate 1,112 of JAYRBW010009308.1, forward strand.
ATATATATATAAACATTCTACTATCTACATATCTCTTCTTTCTATTTATTATATATAATTATTATAAATATATATATTATAATAACATAAGTCAACAGTTTATAATAAGATATTTTGAATGTATAATATAAGTGATAATACTTATACTATTCATATCCATATTAGGACCATACACATGAGTCTATTTCAATCATTCGTGAATGGTATTTTGATGTTTTTAGATTAAATACCTAATAAAATTTTTTAAATAATAGCTGTCTTGTTTAAGACAGAGTTATATATAACTTTATCTGCAATCTGGCTCAGTTGGAAAACAAATAGATAAATAAATAAATAAATAATAGGTATAAATATATATGTATAATATAAAATATGGCAATTTTTAAATATTATTTTCAATATAAATTTGTATATGGAAATAGAATGGTTGCTGTGATCAAAATAGGCTTAGAAAATACAGTTGACAATGCTTGAGTTAGATTTCTTTGAACCAATGATATTTGTCCAAGCAATATCTGAGTTAGATGATTTTTATTTACAATCTGTTTAGCTTGATAACAAAAACATATTTATAACATTTTTTTGTATATCTTATAGAAATTGTATGTATGTTTCTAGAATATGTAAAATACAACAATTAATAAACTTGATACATACATAAATAGGTAGGTACAATTACAATGTAGGTAGGTACATACATATAATAATTTTTCTATAATGCATTGTCAAATTATCTGAGTTGAAGATTGTAAATTGCCTGTTATAGATTATGAATAGGCTTAAAAATGTTGTCCAAGTTTGATAAAAATCCAGGTTAAGCAAATCCAACTTATATATAATAATTTTACTACTAAAAAGACAGGCCCAAAAATTGGACCAAAAAAAAAATGAGTTAAGCAAAAATCTAACTCAAATGAATCTGTCTTAAGCAAAGTTGACTATATCATATTTATAATTTTATATTAAACATAGATTATATAAAACTGAAATTATTTGATATTTATTCTGATATATAAATATAATTATAAGAAGTTTATACTTTTACTTTTTATACCTACAAATTAGATATTTTTAATACATAAACACATTATTACATTTTTGAATATTTATTTTTAAACTATGTATATATAAACAATTACTATACCAATTCACCTTTTCAGATAAAGATAAAGATAAAGGATTATATATTCCTTACTAGGTATAGATATAGTTTTATATCTGAAAATAGTTTATCTTTGCTTTAGTTTCAATAATTTTTTATAGATGATTTAGTACTATTTTACATAAAAATGATATTTCATAAACTTAAAATGCAGATTAAATGGTATTATATAGTTTTTATATAAATTTAAGAAGTTATATTCAAGGAAGAATAAATCACAGGAGTGTCTTGTTTGTCCTTTTCAAATTCAAATTAATTGTATCAACAATAATTTAAAAGATCATGAAGAATTTTATCTAAATCTGTGTAAAACATATTATTTGTGTGTAATATTTTTATTGACTTCAAATATAATATTTTTATAGTTTTTAGCAATTTATAAAGCCAACTAGACACCTTACTTACAGACCAACCAATTATAACTAGTCTGGAGTAGATAGCTTTGTGAATAGGCTAAACATTGTTGAAAGAAATTAATTAAATTTTAATTATACTGCCTAATTTATATGTTATCTTTATTTATACATAATTTTATATATATACATATGCTATTTATATATTATATAAAATAGTTTGTGATCATTTCTGTAATATTACAATATCCTTTTGAGACTATTATCTAAAATCTAAAGCTATTATTTACTAAATTTCAATAACTAGTTATACTACTAATATTTTAAACTATTACATAATTGTGTATTACTTAAATTTATAAATAGATTATTTTTCAAATTTAGTAAAAATCGATAATTTCATGAATTAAAGCATTAAAAAAAAGTGGCATAATCTCAATACATGTGTACAGCAACCCAGCTGTATACTCAACAGTATAAGAATGCTTGCGGACAACTACAATTTTAAGGAGAGCGTAGCTGAGTGGGTAATGCGCTGGTCTACAAGCCCATAGGTTGGTGGTTCAAGTCTTGCAACATACTCCTGGTTGTAGTAAACTGTTAGCGCTGTTGTATTGTATCAATCATTGGACTGGCTATAAAATGTTTGTCCAGTCTATAATGATTATTTATATGTTCCTGGCAGTGGTTAGACATGCTAAAATCGGAACAAGCCTATTATATTACTCAAATATAAACTATATTTCTAAGTAAGGCAGTACATTTGTAATAAATAATATTTAAATATAAATAGTTAGATATATCTAGATACTTCTATATATTTAATGTTTATTTTTTATTTAATAGGATGTAGTAATATGTATTAAAATAACATCTCATATAAAATATATCTTCAAACAATGCAAGTATTTATAATTGTTTGTTAAAACTTCAATGATCAGTTATTATGAGCAAGTTATTATCAGTCATAAGCATGTAAACCGGTTCACAATTGATTATATAAATTAAAGAACAATAGTAAAACTTATAAATATGAACATTTAATATGTTCATATTTAGATTCACTTAATAGTTATTATTAATGGCTATAGGACTTAGTTTGGGATTGTTTTTTAGTAACATTTTTATTTAGAAGCAAATACAAATATATGCTAATATAACTACCTAATAATGTAGGTATCTATTTTAGTGTTACATTTAATTTTGGTTAGAATGTTTTATCAGCTTTTACAGACATTTTATTATTCTTATATTTGGTAATGAAAGATCTCTTTCTTTTACTATAGTATACATATATTAATATATGTGGGTTGTGTAGTAAATACATAGGTACTCCTAAAATTACTAAATTTCAGAGGAATATTAATATATAAACAGTTAAATACTTACAAATGGCTAAATCTCATAAAGCTTTCTTATTTATCTATTATAATACAGCTACCAAAATATTAACAATTAAAAAAAAATGTTTTTAATGAAATACAAATTTTTAATTGATAATTGTAAGAAGTTGACCATGGCTTAAATCCAAGTTGCAGGTTTCCCATTTATAAATTAATCAATAATTAATACACACGTAGAAATAATTTATTGATGGCAAGTTGTTTTCAATATTTTACAATATTAAAATGGTAAATTGTTGTTTCAATTATTTTTATAAAAAAAAAAAAAGATTTATTGCTTGATAATAAAATCTGGGACTAAATACTTTATTTATCTATATATATATATATAAGAAATTTATGTATGTTACAAGGAAACTTGTAAACTGGTTATATATACATATTGGAGACATCAGTAATATATATTTTAATGATTTGTAAAATCTTTAATTTGATGTTAGTAGTGAATTATTAGTCAATCAAATTTTGTATCATTTATTATTGCATCAAATTTTTTGTGCTTTGTAATATTTTTTTGTGATACATTTTGTATTATAATATGAAAAGTTTTTTTAGACATTAATAAGCTGTGCTTTTTTATCAAGGGATGTACATTACGAATGAACAATAAAATTACAGTACAGCATTGATTGATCATTATATATTTCAATTTAATTTATAGCTAACTTCTTCACAACTATCTTTTAATTTAAAAGATTGATAATATAAGCATGTCCAATATATGATTACTTATTTCAGAACTATTTTTACTGTTTTGTTGGTGATAATGTGGAAAATAAATATAAAAATATACCAAAGTTCAACATCTCAAATATTCATAGCATTATTATAAATGTTTGTGTTGTGCCCATTTCTTAGTTTCAAGTAATATCAATATATTTACACTTATTTTAGGATACCAAGTAAAGGCTGGCTGAATTTGGAACATTGAAATGAGTCAAATAAATGAAATTGTATCACACTAAATAGTGATTAGGGACAGTGTTCTGTAAAATTTTATTGATTGAAAGTGAGATATTGCCATGGTTATATGAAAGCACTCTTGTATATATAATTTTAGTGAATTTAAATTATGTTCTAATGTAGTTAATAAGAATGTAAAGCAAACCTAGCTAATTTCATAATTGAAACTAATATTACCAAATTACTGAAACTGGAAAACTTGACAGTATTATAGTATAAAATATGAATATTCAAAAATATTTATGAACAACAGTTTCAGTTTTTTAGTTAAGTATTAAACTATTGATGCTTGTTATTTGTAGTCCGAAACTCAGTCTTTGTGCAACAATTATTTATGGAATTACTCCTTTACATATTCTAAAACAGATTTTATTCTTAAATGTCACTATTTTCTGGTTACGATTAAAGTATTATTACTGCTGCTCAGTTTTCATGTTGAATTTATTTGCAACTGTTCCGTATATTACTTATTATTTGTTGTTTATCACCATTTTGCATTCTACCTGACGGTTGCACTGTTTCTGCTTGCACAGCTCGTAATCAGTGGACATCAAACAAACCAGCTCTCATGGTGGTCTCTCAAGATGAGATCATTTCCAATGCCAAGTCCGTCTTGATGGCGCTTGAGTCCCTTCGGCAGGACCATCAGACAACCCTGTCGACGCTCAAGACTAGTGAAACAGGGGGAGAGGAAGCGCAGGTGATTGGAGCCAAGGTCGCCTGGATAGAGCAGTCGATGCAGAAGGTGGATCTTGGACTGGATGAAGCTGAGGTGGGTGCTGTTGGGAGTACGGAGCTTTAAGTAGAGTAGAGGCGACACCACAGAGCTATAAGTAGAATAGAGACAACACCACAGAGCTATAAGTAGAATAGAGACAACACCACAGAGCTATAAGTAGGATGGAGGCGACACCATAAAGCTATAAGTAGAGTAGAGGCGACACCATAGAGCTATAAGTAGAGTAGAGGCGACACCACAGAGCTATAAGTAGAGTAGAGGCGACATCCCAGAGCTATAAGTAGAATTAAAGATGACAGCATAGAGCTCTAATTACAGTAAAGCTGATTTAATTTGTCATAAACTAGTACACCCTCTTTCTTGTATACGTCAGTGGTGTTTTCTCTTTTCAAGTAACTTTGAAATTTTGTTGATTGATTGTCTAAAAAATAGTTGAATTTTATTTTTTGAAATCAATAATATAAGTTTTCATTTTATATATTAATCGCAAAAGCATAGTTATATTATTATAAAATAAAATGTATAATTCAATTTCATGCTAAAGTTGATCTTAGTTATTGGAACAAAAGCTTTTATGGCTGTATCACCTCTACTCTACTTTGAGTTCTTTGAAAAGAGAAAAACACCCAAAAAATAGAATATCCGTTTATAATTTAGTGGTTTCATATTTAGCTATACAGTACTTTCTGTTGGTATGTGTGGAAATTGTATATCCTTTAAAACTTTAAATGAAAAAAGAAGTGACACATTACTTATTACTTTTTTGGGGTAGAAATTTTACTATCACGAGTATGTTTAGTTTCCTTGCAGTAATATATTCTCTTCTGTGACTATTTTGCGTGTACTACAGAGCAGTCTCGCATCGCCAGTAATTAGTGTTAGAAGCAGATGGAGGTAAGTTTATGTACTCACATTGTAGTTGTCGATTGCAGACTCAACCTACGTCGTTGACATTCCGACTAGTTCTTGTTATATCGCCTTTTTTAGCCGTTGGTTATCTTTATAGTATTTATTTACTCATAATTAGTAAATACATAGTTGAATCAATAAACTCTGAATACTAATTTATGCGCTAAATAATTCACAAATTTTGCTTCTTAAATCGTTTTTCAACATTTGTTTAAAGATTTGTCTTGCTCTATAGTTTTCATTATTGTTAAACACAATGTTTTATTTATTTTCCAATTGTTTATTTGTGATGATTCTACCTATAATCTGTATAATTCTTACAGTGTACTTCTCTATTTAACATGATTGTAGCAAGAGCGTCAAAGGTAAATCAGGTTTTGGTTTTTTTGTTTTCTTCCTATTTTTGGGGTTTTTAATCTATTGTTTGAGTCAACATTATTTTTTTCTCTTTTCTGGTTAGCTTATAACTAAGCCTTGTAACCTCGAGCCTGCGTTCACGTATTTCATTGTTTACAACTATTTAATGAATTCAGGTGTGTCAAACGCTCTTTATAATATTATGTGTAACTGTATTTTTCATTATTAAATGCTTTTATTGAAATTTGTATGCATGGTGTATTTTTGTGCTTAACTCATCCTATAACTAAACTAGTAAGACAGATTAGTGTCTGCGATTTAGATATAAGACAAAGTATAAAGCTGTCAAATGGCTATATTTCGGTTACTAAGAAACCAATGACCTTGAACTTCTTCTTTTTGCAACGGTCATTTAAGGTCAAATATTCCGATTTTAATATTTTCAAATAGTTACCAATATTTGACCTTGAATGGCTCCGTTGCGTTGCTAATGGAGATATGACCACAACTGTCGCAATAACCCGTATAACTTCATTTCAAAGTTTCAAAGTCATGGATGCTGTGTATTATCTTAAGTTGGTGTAGCAAATCGTATAAATTAAATTAACCTTCCTTAGAGAAGGTAGCTTTATCCCTTTAATTATTTAAAATTGTCGGTGTAATAACATCTTTCTGTAATATTAACTGACTTCATAATTCATCTCCATGATGTACATTTATAGGTATGCTATCATTAGGGTGATACTGTTGCAGTTATACAAACCCAGAATCGAGGTTTAGTTTTAAGATTAATGCTCCTGTTTTTTTTTGTTACTGTCAATTGAACATTTTGTGAACTTTAATATTCTGTTTGTGTGTTTTTCGACGATTAGATTAAATTTTTATTGACAGTTTTATCTGGAGATATCTTGTGGACCTGTATAATTTGTGAAACTTGTATAATTCTTGTTATGTGCAGGCCATAATGTTTAGATCTGTAATGTATCAATGCTTATAGACAATTATTTACGTTCTAAATACTATCGACTGTCTGCCTAGTTACGAACTCAACTATGTACATCAAAATGTTATATTCATTTCCTAATACATTTTACCATTGTGTTTTTAATGCTTACTGGGGGTGTTTATATAATTTTTTTCTTAATTGGTTTTGCTTATTGCTTTATTTTTTGTTGAAGGTTTTGGAATTATTAATATACGTACTCTTTTTTCGGGTAGATAATTTAAATGAGTACGTTGCTTTTTGCTGTTTTGAAAAGAAAAACTTGTGATAATTACTATATTTGCAAATATCTCGACTTACAAAAAAAGCTAAATTACCTATAAAAAGAAACATCAGTTTAATTCTTTATTCTTTTCTATGTGATAACATGACATTAGCTTGACATATTATGCACACGTTATATTTAATGATAATATGTGTGTGCAAACTTGTATAAGTACCTATGCATGTGTATGAAAATAAGTCTAAAAGTTTATTAGGTGTATGCCTTACGTAGGCAGATATAGTGAGTATATGCAATAGGTATATTGGAATATTCTGGAATTCGACTCATTTGGTCGGCGATCTTAAAGTTTGACACATGTGGCGAAGGGTTTTAGCGCGTGTACCTAACTCTACCCCAAGGCCACTTGAGTCTCCGCGTTGTCCACCTAATTGGCGTCGGGTGAACTGTGACACTATTCAAACCTAACATCCTCGTCCTTGCAGTGAAGTATTGTGACATGTAGGGTTTCGTCTTTGTCAAGAATGTTTATAGGTATACATGTATGCAGCCTATACGCCGCCTCCTTGGTATTTTAAATAAATGTATGTTGTTTTGGTTGTTGGTACATCATGCAGCTAACTAAATACTCGATATTTGTAATATATTGAAGACTTACCAGCGTTAGAATATAAGTTATTGTAGTTCAAAGAGGAGAAGTTTGCGCCATACAGGATACATTTCAATATCAGACTATAATTGGAGAATACCTGTGTTCTTGTAATTTAGTGTCAATAAATGGAACTGTTCTGGGAAATCGCTCAGTCAGAAGATGGTAGATAAAGTGTGAATGCAAGCTTGTCCTTGGCTGAAAGGAATTTGTGGAGTATGGAGCTTTATTCATATTTAGATATACTAAACAAATCCACATATTGATTGGGTTAACCCTTATAGCTTTGAGCTAGAATGTATTATGCTCTAATACTATAATATGTATATGCTTGTAAAGGTAGTCTTTGTTATTACGAATGAGTACGGTTTGTCATTTGGTTGTGTGATGTAATATACAACTAATACAACGTATATTTCAAATGCTATAGGTCATCAGGGTTGTGTGAATGGATTGATGCTTTACTATATTATAGTATACTTATAAGGGTCTTTTAACCACACATTTACGTGAATATAATTATAATATAGTTACTCAATGTGTATTAGCTAATCAATCTATTAGATCGTGTTACTTATATTAACTAGTATACTTTTCCACTAATTAATATCGAAATAGTATTTTTTTTCAAAGTTTTGAATGAAAAAGCAGCTTTTAAAATTTCTAATAACGGAATGTAAGAATACTATTCTATTCAATAATAATCAATTAATCGATCAATGCTATTTTATTCCCACTTAATGAATGTATTTTCTTGGTTTGAGCGCGCTTAAGCTGGCCTGACTGCATGGAACGGTTTAGTCCTCTATTCTCCGATAAATGTTGACGCAATCCAGGCTGCTCGGCTGGGCTAAGATGCTTTAAACCAAGCTAAATATGACCGAGTTATCCGTTACTCGATAGTACGAATCTTGCATACATAATTATCAAAAGTTTCTTCTGTATAGATCTTGTAGCGTGGTCATTTTCACGCAAGAATTGTTGACCGAAAATTCGGTTTGTTTTCCGTGCCCCTTGTCCGCGCAGATCCTAGTGGCTCTGTCTCAGTACCTGCAGCACCTGGAGTCCGAGAAGCAGAAGCTCCGCTCCCAGGTGCGCCGGCTCTGTCAGGAGAACTCCTGGCTCCGCGACGAACTCACCTCCACGCAGAGTCGCCTCCAGGTCAGCGAGCAGAATGTTGCCGGCCTAGAGGTCGAGAAGAAACAGCTGGAGTTCCTGCAGGAGATGCGCAAGTACGACCAACCAGAGACCGGAGGCGGGAGCACTCCCTCGGCCAATGGGAAGCCGGGAGACCTCCTGGCCAATGGGAGTGGAGGGATCGACCGGACTGACCTGCCGGACTTGGGCTTCCCCGATGATGAACAGGGCAGCGATGGTGAGTGCTTACTTGGCTTGTTGGTCCGGCAGCTAGCACTCTTAGCTACAATTGGAACGAGGTACCAACATTGACCCCCCTATAATTGTAGATAATGGTGTCAAACCTTCAGAAAGGGACGTCTGCCGGCATTAGGAGGGTTGGTTTGGACTACAGTGGCCTTTTAAAATTTCTCATATTAAAGAATTGAAATATTTTTACAATTTAAGCTCATTTTTCTAAAGATTCTTATTTCCAATATAGTATAATGTATTTATAGCCTTTTAAACAGTTATGTTGCATATGATTTTAAGGGTTAACGCTATATTTGAAGTGAGATGTATCTCAATGAAACTGCTACTGTAGTTAGCACTTAGTATAAAGAGCTTGAGTTTGGCTGCGGCCAGCTTTTTGTATTTCGGTCTCGGGCAAACGTAGCATTTACACCCCCCCCTCTCGCTACTTTAGTTGTTGGCTTATCTTTGTAGGTAACCGTAGTTTAATGGGTTGATTACAAGTAATTGAGTAATCGATTAGTTTGCCTGGAATACCCCTCTTAGGGGGAGGAAACCGCGCGTAAGGAGTGACATAGGTGAGTCAGCTCTGTGTTATAGTAGGCATTCAGCTCTCAACAAACTGTGGATACCATTAGTTGCCATTAATTATGATGTTATTTCGGCGTTTTTGTATCAATTCTGTATCATTTAATTACTTCCACTTGCGCTGCGGTGTTTATCAAGCTGTCTGCATTAACACACCTGATTACTATTCCATGTGCTACGCTGCCTTAAGTGAAACATGTTTTTTAGGAAATTAATTATATAAATGGGTTTCTTTAGTCAAGTAGGCAGGATGTACGTATGCATTGGTAAACTTATTAAAAACGGCACCAAACTACTGCAATTGTGTTGTACACAACGTCGGTCGTGACCTCTCTTTGTTTGAATCAATAATTGGGTTTCTGGCGATTCTGACGGGGTGAAAGCCGTTTTTCATTAACTGTTCGAATAATCGAGTTTTGGAAGACCCTTCCCTTCCTGTCTATCAAAATATTATGGCCCCGGGTAAATGTACCAGTTATACTGTCACTATAGCTGTAATTTCGTTTTTGCATTTGACGCGTTGGTTTGTTGGCTTATTTATCCAATATACAGAGATCAGTGAGAATCCTAAATTCCAAGGTTCCATGTATCCTTCTTTCTCACTGTTACCCGTTGCCGTGACCTGGTTTCCAATGTGTTCCGTACTCCAATATCGCGCTCAGCGGTCTATTCATCGTGCATAGGAGCCGACCTGAAACGGAGGAATCCCGACCGTACATTTGAATGCTTCAAGCTGGAAGCCATTAGTATAATAATATGTTGGTTTTCAGGCTGGAATTCGAGGATACCACCGGTATATTAACTATTGTATAGGTGATGAGCTTCTACAATTGCGGGGCTCTTAATACTGGTAGCACTACCTTGTATATTGGCAATAACACACTCAAGCCTAATTATTATATAGAACGTTCTTTAATCTGTTTCAAATTTATATCTTTCCGTGTGTTATGTTTTACAAAATTGGGAAATGCTTTGTTTTAGTTTGTTTTCAATATATTTAGTTAGTCAAACGTGAGATTATATGTTACCGTATTTTTTTATTTGTTTATCGATCTAGTTTTCCTGATCGATATCTACCAACTAGGCGTCAATGAAATATTCATCTGATTGCCATTTGATCCACTTCAACGGGCCTATTATGCCACAGAAATCTTGGCATATCATGACTTGAGTAGAAATGCAGCATGAATCACACAGTCGATGTGCATGAATCATTGTCTTCCCAGAATCACGTCTGCTTGTCTGCTCTCTCTAATAGTCCTTGAGGCTTTCCTGGAAAGAGAGAGGGTGGGGGGAGAGGGTATACTAGGACGTCATTTTCCGGACTGAAGTGAACTCGGAGTTGCTATCAGACGGGAGTGTGAGGCTGTTTCTCTCCAAAAACACTTTTGCGCGATGAAGAAGCTGGATTTTATCGATCTGGTTGAGTTGGTGGAGCCTCCTTTTATGAGTGATAGAAGCGCTTGCTGCATTCGGTGGCCAGAGAGAGAATTACTTGTCTTGATCACTACATTAGACATAATAATATATTCATAGTGGACCCACTAAAATCTTGTTTTCCGTGGAATGAATATTCTTATGTCTGTCTGTCTGTCTGTCTTAGGTTTGAGTTTATTTGCTGATTTGTTATATATTATAAGTAGTAACAAATCATTTATTTTTTATTCTGCATTGGGTGTCAAGCGTCTGAATGCACGAAGCCAGTCATACCAAGTGTCGATCACTCGGTAACATAAGGCAAAAAGCTATCTTCTATACAGTTAAATTATGTAGACAGGAAAATTCATGTCTAATCACCTCTAAAAGTCGCGACTAGGTAGCTAGCGAAAAACAGACTTTCTCTGTTCGAACGGCCGTATTTGGTTCTCAACGCCTTTTGGTCATGACTGAATGTAAGGCCAGTTTGCCGTTGGTCTCCTCCAGGTATCCTCCCCGGGCAGACCGGCTCCATGACCGCGGCTGGAGGCGGCACCTGCGGCTCCTCGGGCTACGAGATACCGGCTCGTCTGCGCACCCTCCACAATCTGGTCATCCAGTACGCCTCCCATGGACGCTATGAAGTGGCTGTACCCCTCTGCAAGCAGGCGTTGGAGGACCTGGAGAGGACGAGTGGCCACGACCATCCTGATGTGGCCACGATGCTCAACATTCTGGCGCTGGTCTATCGGTAGGTTGGATTCAGTGCTGCCGCCTTAATTAATGCGTCGACGTCGACATTCGGCCTGATTAAAGTTTTAAAGTCTATTAATAGTTTGGTTTGAATACTTTTTAAATTGTTCTAAATAAATTAATTTCAAATTGTATTGTCGTATTCTTTGGTGACCAATCGCATGCATTGATTCCATTTGTGAGCAAAGATTTGCCTAATTTTATGTATATAGATGGAATATAAAAAGTAGAATGGTCATTTAATTACTGCTAAAATCAATTATATTTCTTTCTAATTTCTGTTGTAATTGGTTCGTTGTACAATGTATTTATATATCTCCTCTTCTCTCCTATCACTCTCTCATCTCCCTCCTATCACTCTCTCATCTCTCCTCTCCCCTCTCCTCTCCTCTCCTCTCCTCTCCTCTCCTCTCCTCTC
>JAYRBW010009319.1:0-13414 GCA_036023295.1 Invenusta paracnida
ATATTATAACAATAGGAAATTAATAATGTACCATGTTTTTAGTATGTTTCAATATTATATCAATATAAAAACACCCTGCTTCTATTTATAAATAATGTTGATAAAACTTCTATACAAATATCATAACATATACAATACATATACAATATACAGAAAGGCAATCATTGTTACTTAAATTATTAGGTTTAATTTAAACACAGTAGATTAACTTATTATCAAAGAACAGTTTACAAAATAACAGGTAAAAGCATTAACTGATAATATAATATATTTATACAAAGATATTTTTTAATATAGACATAAGATATAGAAAAGAATCATTCATCTATTAATGGTAATATAACATATTTTGAAGAAAAATAAAATCTATTTCTGTAGTTATTATTTTCTGGAAGAGGCAAAATTTTTTAAATATAAACATTATATAATATATAAAATCTACAACCTTTTTGAAAATCACCAAACTTGACAAAAATTCCCTGACTTTTCCAGGTTTTCCAGAAGCGTGGGAACCATGGTTAAATGACATGTATTACAAACATTGATATATATTATGATTATCACCAAATTGTTGAAATGAGTTTGTTTAACATTTTTTTACCACAACTAGACTGGCTTTGTTTAAACTTTTATAATAATCAGTAAATTACTTATATTGTGACAACTCGACTTACTTGGTGTCCATAAGGGCAGCTTTCATTGCAATTGAGGCCGCATCCAGGAAATTACCCCCGCTTTCTAGAAGCTTAAACAATGAAAAATTGGCTGATATAGCTGCTATATTTAATAGAGATTGAGTATGTAATTCATTATTACTATAATTATACATTAAATAGCGAGAATAAACAACAACAACAACAACAATTAAACAGTTAAAATAAATCTAATACAAAAACAGACAGCTATACACGAAATTTGCTTTTGTTTATAGTAGATTGCGCATGTTAAAAGGAATATCAAAAAATTAAATAGATGATTTCTAGCCAGGGGGAAAAATGGAATAATAAGGATGCATATACATGGGAAAAAGCATAATTTATAGGGTTTTTTATGGAAATGCGTAGAATTCAAATATCCATGACAAAAATAAGTAGCTATAAGGAAAATACTTTAGAATTTAAAGCTGGGAGGTACCAAGCGATAAAAAAACAATTTATCAAATGATTTTTAAAAATTTCAATTTTTATATAAAAATACTATTTCTCTAATTTTTTAAATTATGCTCACAAATTTTAAAGTTAATATGATGTTAAATATTTTGTAAAATTTATACATTATGCTCTAATAATATGTTAATACACTTTTGTATTTTTATACGAATTCTTCATTTTTAAAAAAACTATAGTTTTTATATTCAAAGTGTAAAGTATAAGGTTTTTTCTTTCTAAAATTAATGTTGACCACAGCTTTAATATGATAAGAAATTTGGATATGGATTATTAAATATTTGAAGAATAAGTTTTTTTCTTCTGAAAAAATAAATTGCTTTGCATACATACCAAATAACTATAAAAAAAACTACTTTTGGGTATATCACAATAAGCATACCCAGATTTATTAAACCTTTAACCAAATTCTAAAATTTGGAAAAGATCAGATATCAATTTTTTTAAATTCTGTTTTTGGTCATTTTTTGTATGGTTTTTTCATTTAATTAAGAAACTTACATTATTATAACATGTTGTGAACCAAATAGAAACTTTTTAGAAAATGCATTCAACACGAAAAAATAGAACAGGAATATATAATTTTAACTTAAAATATCGCATTAAAGTAGACGCCACTGGCAATATCCAGATTTTAAGCTAAAAACGAAAGTAAAAAAATAAAAACTTTTTGCTCACGAAATATTTTACCTGATCAATTAGAAATTTACATGTATTTTATCTATCATGCAAAATACAAACATATTTTGATTTCTTTTTGACCAAATAAATAAATATAACATTTAGACAGAAAAAATTAGAAATTTGTTTTTATTTTATCGATAAAAAATTGTATTATTTTTTAAATTTCTATTCTAATTATTTGGACCAATTAGCAATCGGTTGGAGCAAATTAATAGCAATATGCTTTCATTTTTAAATATTTCCAGGTCAGCTGGACTAAATGGAATTTAATTTTTATTAAGTTTTGACCAAGCAAATAGAACTTATTTTTTATTTCAACGATAACAAATGTTATTTCTATTTTGTCCGAACCAATTAGCAATCAGCCGGACCAAATAGAAATTTACTTATATTTTTATTTTTATATATTTCTATATCGGCTGAACTAAATGGAATTGAATTTCTATTAATTTTTTGCCAAGCAAATAGAATTTTATTTGTATTTCATATATAATAAAATATTATTTCTATTTGGTCCGAACCAATTAGTAATCGGTCAGGACCAACTAGATATTTGCTTATATTTTAATTTAAATAAATTTGTTTTTCGGCTGAACTGATTGGAATTTATTTTCATATAGTTTTGATTTAAAATATAAATTTAATCAGATTTAATTGAATACGAAAATATATAATTTTATCAAAATTATCAAATTATGGAGAATATCTATACAAAATAGAAATTTATTTAAAAAAATAATATATTTTATAGATAAAATAAATTTCTTTTTTGTCGGCACTAAATAATCTATATTTGTCTATTTAGTTGGGTCATAACGTAATAACAATAAAATTACATTTAGTCAAGACGATACAGAAATATATTTAAAATAAAAGCAGATTTTTATTTGGTTTGACAGATTGCTAATTTGACAGGACAAATTGTAAATATCTTTCATCGATAAAATAAAAATAAATTTCTATTTTTTGTGGCTAAATATTATATTTATTTATTTTGTCAAAAAGAAATAAAAAGAAATTCGTATTTTGCATGATAGATAAAATAAATGTAAATTTCCTATTGGTCAATCAATTCCTTCCTACAGGTAAAAATATTTCGTTACCAAAAAGAGTTATTTTTTACTTTTTACTTTCGTTCTTATCTTAAAACTCTTTGGATATTGACAGCGACGTCTACTTTAATACGGTATTTTAAATTAAAATTATATATTCCTGTTCTATTTTTTTTCGCGTGGAAAGCATTTTCTAAGATATTTCTATTTGGTCCGACCGATTGCTAATTGGCAGGACAATGTCTTACACGATATTATATAATATTATGTATAGGTATAATATTATTATAATTCTATGTTTTATGACATAACTAATAAAACTATAAAAAATTGCAATGATTGCTTCTAAACAGTCATGTCAATGTATATTAAGAAGTAATGATAATAATATTCAAACTTTGTCCGAAATTCTCAGGAAATAATATTAAAATATGAAAAACACTAAATTCCGCGAAAGACTTTTCTATTATGATAATATGGATTATAAATTTATGATAAAAATTTATAAAATAGCATCATGTATAGACATTTAATGTACACGACAAAACTCAGAAATTAATAATTAATAAAATGAAATACAATAACTCACTCACCAATATATCAACGAAGAGGACCCAACAGTGTTTCCCTAGCAAAAGGCATAGAGCTGTTAGATCAAGTGAGTCACCAGCCAACACCTCGTCCAGAGAGGCCTTCAAGCTGTCCGCAATCTCATCCCCACTCCGACCCTCAAAACTGGGGGTGGCTGTAGACGAACTAAATACGGGGGTGGGGAAATATCAAAAAACAGATGGTGCTTATGGTGGTTTGGTTTCCAATTGTAACCACAAAAAGGTTGAATTAGAAATGAAACAAAATATTTATACGTATAAAAGAAGTATTAAAATATATAATTATATTACAATTGGTATTCATCACAAATATAACTTGCTAGAACTTTACTTGGAATATAATAAGTAACAGTTATTTTGAAAGCATTGGTTAATCTACAAGTATAATTGAAAGAATTTGTTAAAATAATTATATTTAATCGACGGTTGACTTCATGGATTGAGTTGGTTAAACTGATTATGACATTGGTAAAACAGAACAAGGCATTTTATTGAATTGCAACAGCTATGTAACCTTTTTCCAATAAAATATTTAAACTAATAAAATAATTTTAATTTAACCTCTCCTATGAAATCAATTTACGATCAATTATACATTATGTTTTCATACTCATTCAAAGGAAAGGATTAACAGAGATTATACCACAATATGATTGACTTGCTACTAGCTGCAAATAATTTTCAAACGTGTTTTATACTAAAATTGGTTACTAAACGTGTCACACAAACGTAAATATAATGTGTTTATAAAATATGATGAGCTATTACTAACCATTTGTTAGTTAATCAGTATGTATTTAGCTCATATTTAATTGCAAATATTTGTTAAATAATATTAGTGAAAGTGAATAACTTAAATTAATGTAATTGTAAGTAATAACATCTGTTATATAAGGGGATATCAAATTATATCTTATCATACTATTAGTAGTAAAAAATATCAACAGGAAGGACATTTTGCTATTTATTCTACTAGTGTGTACAAAGTTTTATATTGGTAACTAAAATTTTCTACTTATGCTGAGACCATTGCGAAATAATATACAAGGATTAATTTCTTCTTTATTTTGCAGTGATCATGTTGTGAATATTCAGCAATAAAAAATTATTGCATTTCAATAAAAACTACAAAATGAATAGCAATTATGTAATAACTTAATTTTTTATATATGACATTTTAAAATAAAACAATGATATTTTTCCTTTTTAGAATATTTTCTTTATTTTTTCAGTGGAATATAACTTGGTCCCCTTTGTTCATCTGTTTTCTTATTGCTGCTTTGCTAACTTCAATGAGCCATTTGACATCTTCTTACGGTTCTGTTCTCGCTTAAGTTGCTAGGGTATCAGCTTTCTAAGTTTCTTCAATGCTGCAGTGGCTAGGTACCCAGAGATGAAAGCAAACTTTTTTCTAGTTCGTTAAGATGAAGGTAGCAGTTTAGAATGATTTAATGTTCTTTGTATCTAGCGACTTCACTTTGATAATGAAAGAGTAGACTGGCTGCCTAAGTTCAATATTAATCTTTCCTTTCTTCAAGTCAGTCAGTGCCATTTCCATCACCTATTAGTTCACACAGGTAGGATGGTTGATAACGTATCGAATATTTTCTTCAGTCGAGAAAATTTAGCTACTATGACGGTCGTTTTTGATGGTGTATTAGATAAAAATCTTGTGATTGTTCGGTACGCCACGAGTTGAACTCTTTCTAGTGCCGTCTGGTCGTTATTCAGTGTCTAGCTCGACGTCCTATATTCTATGACTGATCTGCACAATGCTAGACGTATGAAATTTGTAGCGTGCTATGGATAAAACACCATTCAAGATTCTGATACGTCCTGTGATCATTTCAATTGTACGACTAACATGTTTATCTAATCTTGTGAAAACTCTATCATAATATGTAATTCCTAGAAATGTGTGTTTTGTTATGGTTGAGCCTTCTGTTGTCAATGTATGTATCTGCCTCCTTCTGTGATACTGCCAAATCAAGAGTAAATACTGTTGACTCAAATTTATCATTATTTAGAATAATGAGTTATTCTTTGCTCCATTTCACGATGGAGTTCACAGCACGTTTGACTAGTTTTTTTGCTTTTATAGTAGACCGTTTTGTGGCGCAGACTGATAGGTCGTCAGAAAATATGATCAGTAATGCATCTTTAGGCATCACTTCTTTCATGTCATTGATGCAGATTACAAATAATAACGGAAATAGTACTATTCTCTTTCGGTTGGGGATTTTAGTTTTTTATAGAGTTCAGAATCTTTCAAGCCTTGTCAATGTTTCTGCAGCGTGTTACTTCCTTTTTCCATTTATCTCTTCTGGTTTCTTTAGCTCCTTTTGAATGGGTTTGTTCTGCTACCTGATTTCAGCTTGAATGTTTCTATTATTAAAATTTCTCAAATTCATCTCTTCCTGCATTTCCACCTTTTTTCCACAGTCAATCTTATTCATCTTAATTATTTCAAGAGCTACACATTTCTATTCCACTTTGAGAATAAATTGACGAAGGCTGCATCCTGGTTGGACAATGTGTTGGAGTCTACATTTACTCATAAATGTGTGTTTTGATGTATTTGGTGTAGTCTTTCCATTTTTTCTTAATAGCCTCCTATATTTTAAATATTTAAGATCGGTTTCGTTTATCCTCAGTTCTCAATTAGGTACTTAGCAGTTTATAGAGATCAACAATAATACCGGAAAATATGAGTTAAATAACTGCAACCATTGTGCAGTTGCATCCAACTTATAATACCGACCTTTTCCATTTTATAAAACATACCTATCATTCTACATATATTCTATGTATTATTACATAATACAACGGAACTTGAGCCATTAATCATAGCTTGCATATTCCGTGCTCCTAATCTTTTTTGTTTAATATTAATGTCTAAATTGTATGTTAATAAGCATGTATTCGACCAATTCTAGAAAAACCCAAATTAATCTACATACATGTATACTGTCGGTGGTCAAATGTCCTGGCGGTCAATAGTCACACTGTTCTAATTTGCCTTCTTTTTGTTCCACATAAACTGGAAGTTCTAGATGACTTCTTGAGTACTTACATAATTTACTATAGAAATGCGGCCTAAGCTAAAATCTATGCTTTTTGTCCATTCACACACATTTATCGTTCTAATCTTGGTGGCACATGAATAGATTGGATGCCGAAGTTGAAGCTGTTCCTCTTTCTCTTTTTGCGGGTGTTAATGACCCTCATGACGATCCAATCTGCTAGTTTGACCTCTCTTCCTTTTCTTTGGAGTTTCACATGTAAGCTGTGGTGGTCATTAAAATCTCCTAGTAGGAGCCAGTTTTCCCATTTTCATAGGTAAAGATTATCCATAATTCTTCTTTTTTTGGCTTCAGCTCTACAATGTAAAAGTGGTATATACACATACCCTGTTTTTGTGCAAATCTATTTATTTAAATTACTTCTATAAAAAAGGGTTTCAGTAGGGTCTTTTCTTGATGTGTCCAAGGTAAATATTGGTATAATAGTCAATTACGAATGTGTAACAAGGCCTTCCCCTCTTGACTGGCACCTGCATGATTCTCTAGGACGGTTTCTTCTAATTATGTAATATCCTTTGACTATAAGGGCTCTGTACTCTGTTCTAATCTAGGTCTCCTAGATCACTGTCATATATAGCTTGTGCTTGATTAAGAAGCTTTATAAAATAGCAAATAGTTGAAGTACTATTGCAGTATTCCTAGTGTGGAGTACTATTATTTGGCATAAGTGCCTCAAATATATTTGTTTACATCATTACGTAGTTTTTTTGTGTTCCTTCTTAGATTCGCTACATTTACATTTTTTCAGGTATGTGGTTGGTTTTTTCCTATCTACATTATTGCAAGTTCGGATCATGTGAGCTGCGTTTTCATATGTAATACACATAATACGATAGTTCTTTCTCAGTTTTTTTGTGACATGTTGCACAATTTTTGTTTTCTATCGTACTGTTCTGTGTTGTCTGCTCTAGGGGTAGCTCCCCTCCATTGCATGGTGGGTATTTCCATTCTTGTTCTCTAGTTGCATAGTCATTGCGATATCTCTTTACTCCAGTGCAAGTGTGGAGACTGACATTTAGATAGTTGTCAATGTGACATTGCCAAGGGGTGGAGCCTGAGCTTATTGTACCTTTACATATGCCATATTTCTTGGTATCCTGTATTGTACTAATATTGGGTATTTCGCTATTATTTCCCTCAATAAGCGGCATTCAGATGTTCTCATTTCCTGATCTTATACTTCCTCTGCATGGTTTGGCATACATTAAAAACCAAGTCAATCCTTATCATCCCCGTAAGAGCTTATAGAATCGACACTTTGTTATACTGCTGTGGGCGAGGTTAAAGTTATTGTTACAGGAATAGCATTTTTCACCTTTACTTATATGCATTTTACCCACAAACACTACATTCTGGTCCAGAGTTGCTTGCCACATCGCCTGCCAACAAAAGTAGTATGCAGAAATATTCCGATGGTTCATTATCTCCACTTAGAAAAAAGTCGCCGGTAGTCCTTTTATTGACAATTTTGCTTGGTTTGTGTTATTGAGTGACATGAAGTGGTTGTATTTGTTGCATTTACCTTGAAACCATCTAGGAGCTGTATCACTCAGTTGATTTTAATTACATACTCAGATGTTGTTTTTCTTATCATCTACTCTCTTTTAGGCGAAAACAAGTCTAAATGTTATGTATTAACATGGACATAATGATAATATCATAAATAGTGTAAATGTATTCTTTAAAATAAAATGATAAAAACCGCAAAATCATAAATTTGTAGTTCAATGAAATAATTAAAAACGAAAAAGTTTATTTATATCTGTAAGATATAACTACTATGCAGAGCCAGTACAGAAGTAGTCAGAACAGCGCAGAACCGGTTTCGGCCAATATCAGGCCTCATCAGCTACGCTAGCTCATGACTACTAACGACCGGATTGCAAAGTAGTACACTAAAAATAGAAATATACAAACAACGAAAACGTAATTTGCATATTAATTATTAATTGTGCATCTTTATTTGTGTTATCTTTATTTTCAATAAAATTTGGCAATGCAATACTTTCAATGTTTAGTCATTTAATTATTATTAGGCAATTATTATAATTACCAATTCCAATCAACATGTTCTACATATTATGTGAAAGCTCACCATTCAACATTTATGCTAATGCGCCCTTCACTACTCTTGTGTAGTAGGGGTGCTCCCATTTCTGCCTTTACGCTTGCCACAATTGAAGTGTCTCCCTGTGATAATATAGAGATACAGGTAACAACTAAATGATTTTCAAAACAATATAAAAAAATATGCAATACTATGTTAAAAGATTTTATGTATATTGCTAAATTATACATTTATATAATTACATATAACATAATAAACTAAAATAATATAATAGTATTTCTCACAAAATAAAATCCTACAATATATAATATTTTTAATAATTACACTATTTAATATTATAGAAAAATGCTACAAATAAGTGTAAAAACATTTTATTAATCTGTGTAATAAGGTTTCAAAAAGTCAAAAGGAACTGCTCGATTAGACTCAAACAGTTAGAGATAATAACATTTTTCTAATACTTTATGAATCAATAGAAATTAGTCTAAATGTTGTTTCGTGTAAAATATCTATATCCTAGGGGTATCTGTACAAAATCATTATAATATAAAACATATATATAGGAATTCAAACAATAAAATTACTATTCTTATTGCCGCTGACCCATTGGCATGTGAAAGAATACCAGTTTCTAATTCCATTGGCCTGTAGTCATCGCTAGTTCTGCCATCATTTCTGATGTTCTCCTAAAAGTAGAATATACAAAACATTTCAATATATTTTAAAACTTTACCTAAAATAATACAAAGTACTCTGAAAGTAAATATTTACAATAAATAAATAGTTAATCAGAACAATATTATTAAATAAATAAATAATGAAATACGTTTTCTTGAACAAGCAATACATCTCAGTATAATATAAAAATTCTTCTATTATTACAGTAGATCATTTCCAAATAAATGGAACAATATCAAAAGTATGTATAGCACAATATAATCAATGCCAAAATGAGACCATGCAGTTATAGCAGCAAATGATGGTTCTACCAGATAAATATGATTTTTTCCTTTATACTGAGAAATCAATATATATGACATATAAGGTGAGGTAATCAAAGCTGGTCGGAGGTTTTTTACCCCATTCATAGTCGAACTCTCTAATCTAGTTTTTTTTGGTGTGATCAAAATAAGTTGTGGGTTAAAACACCTTGACCACGACCGAGGTTGTGGTTTTAAACTTGACTCAGGGTAAACAATTTCCGACAATATTTATTGGTTCCGACTAGGGGTACCCCCTAGTTTTTTTAACTAAATATTTGGATTTTAATAGTTTTAATCAACTCGATATTATGTAAAATTACAATTTCTTTAAAGTATGAAAGGAGTGCTATTTAATGATATAAGATTGAGTAAAATGAATAACATTTAAATAAGCTTACTAGCATGTTTACTTTATAACATTGTTTTTTCACAGTAGACTAAATCAACCTGGGTCGTTTAAAAATTGACCAAGGTTTTTTAAAGGCTTTATGCTTTTTTACATTTAGATCTAGGGTGTTTCCCTTTTTTTCTACAATATTTTTTTTTCTTAAATTAAATCTAATAATACATTTTTAAGAATTTTGTTAAACATGCGTCTGTAACATCGAAAAATAAAATAATATACAATGTTCCGAATAGGTAACTACATTTTATTCGCTCATTGACTGTCACTCACACCATGTGTGAATGAAATGGCCTTCTCCTTAA
Source organism: Invenusta paracnida (assembly GCA_036023295.1). NCBI lineage: Eukaryota > Metazoa > Platyhelminthes > Proseriata > Coelogynoporidae > Invenusta > Invenusta paracnida. The sequence goes on from JAYRBW010009319.1 coordinate 10,356, forward strand.
TAAAATATATAGCTTTACAAACAGATGGCGCAATAACAATGTTATTTGTACACTCAAAACATTTATCTGTAAAATTACAGAATATATATGTTAATTTATGGAAAAAATATGTAAATATACAGTATTATAAGGTATACTCTGTAAATAAACAAAGTTTCAAAACTCTGTAAAGTTAAATTTATTCTAATACATTTATAGTCTGTATATTAACAGATTAAGTCTGTGAAATGAAATTGAAATATGTAAATTAACAGATTTTTTGTGGTTCACATATTGAACTGTAAAAATACAGAAAAACTCTGTAAAATAAATAATAACAATATATATTTTATAACATGGTTATATGTATTTTTGTAATGAATGTATTATACCCATGGTACATGCTAATAATATAATCTTGCATGATAATATCTTATTAATATATTCCTCACATTATATAACTTTTGGAGAAACATTTTTATTGAAGCTTATAACCAAATTTATTTCCTTGAATGACATTTCTATGTATGAGGTGAATTACTGTTACCTTCCTCATCAAGGAAATTGTAACTGGGTTGTTTGCTTCTCAGGATAAAACCCTTACCACTGTACTATATAGCTACCTCAATGACTTACATTAGTTGTAAAAATACTCAGAGAAAAATAAATATAGTTTGTAAAGTGAGAAGAATATGTACCTAAAATGTATAAATATTTACGCCGTTAGCCTTACTTATCAATTTGTCAACTGATATAATATTATGACCTCTCTCCTTCTGTTTCCAAGGTAATTGATATGGTAGCTGCGTCCAGATTAGGATCTTGTATTTGCTTTTTGTTCTTAACATGCTTTCTCTGTGTGGGGACCAAACAAATAAGTTCTGTTCAGTGTTACTCCCAAAGAGACGCGGGGTTGCATTGCAAGGTATTTTTTCTGAGGATTTAAAACGTTTCGTCTTTTAAAAGAGGAATAATGGTGGTAATTCTGCCTCTTGTGTTGGAGATATCCGTTTCGGAGGCGATTCCTTTTCTTAATGTATTTCTAAAATGTTCTTTTCTGCTCTGAAGACTTGCATTTACCCACATATGACTTTACCGTAACTAATAAAATATGATTGAAAGTATCAATTTTTGCTCCAAAAGTTTATGTTGTCGGATTATACAAGTTTATCTAGTTTTCCACCCATGATGAGAAAATGTAAATACTGTGAAATATAAGATGTGCCTTTCCAGATATTCCAGTATAGTTATAGACGGCACACCATTCAACAGTATTACCATTATCGCGAGGGTTCTCTGCAAAACATATTTATGGCAGATATTTCTTAATCTAATAAAATAACTACGTCGCCTCGTTTCAATAGGGCTATTACTCTGTTTTCCAAAGCCGCTGTTTATATATGTAATATTAAGAGACCAGTTTTGAGTGAGCATTGCATGAATAAACGTCATCGTATGTGTTCGTATTCTCATCAAAGTAACAAACTTTAACTTCACAGTGTACACTCTAAAATGAAAGTAACTCAGTATAATCAGAAGCTTCATTGGTGAAACAATAAATAAATCGTGTATTAAAGGGCAAAATACGTATTAAATTTATACTGCACATTGCGCATTTAACGAACAAATGCGATATAATTTTATTAATTACTAAGTCGAAAGGGAAAAAACTATTATTTTAATTAAAATTTGTTTTGTTGCAACAAGGCCATTAATTCTTATTATCCGGTTTGACGGCGGCGTTTTAAAGGTGGCGATTTTTCTAAAAGAAAGTTTTCTCAATATTAATATTAAGAGTTAATAATGCCAATAATTAAGATTGACAAACTTCCTAGTTTAAAGTTCCAGCGTGGCATTGTACTGCAGTCCACTTCTACTTTAAATGATTTTTTGGAGAAAGGTAAGTCAAAAAACTACATTACTTTTTATAATCGTATTCTTAATAAACACAATTTTCGCATTTATTTTTAATTATAATTTCATATATATATTTTTGATTAATAAAGCATAGTTATATGCAAATTTTATATATCATATGTAAAATAAACAGAGGAATTTAAATATGTTATTTAGAAGTCTGTATCTCTAATAGTTTTTAATATATTCCATTTTTAATATTGTAATTTTGAGTAAAATACATTTTAATTTTTTTTTCAATATATAAAGCAGAGTTCTGGACAAATTTTTATTTATTTAATTTTTCATATATAAAATTAACTGAGGAATCTAATTATGTTACTTAGAAGTCTGTATCTGTAATAAATTTTAAATTATTCCACTTTTAAATATTCATTTAGATTGTCCATTTAAATTTTAATTTTAACTGCAAAATAGATTTTTTTAAATATATTAAACAAAGTTTTGCACAATTTTTTATTTATTTATGCATGTGTAAAATTATCTGAGGAATCTAAATATGTTATTTAGAAGCCTATATCTCTAATAATTTGCAAAATTGTTGATATTTTTTTCAATATATAAAGCAGAGTTCTGGACAATTTTTTATTTATTTATTTATTCATATATAAAATTAGCTGATGAATCTAAATATGTTATTTAGAAGCCTATATCTCTAATAATTTTTAATATATTCCACTTTTAAATATTCATTTAGATTGTCCATTTAACTGCAAAATAGATTTTTTTCAATATATAAAGCAGAGTTCTGGACAAATTTTTATTTATTTATTGATTCATATATAAAATTAGCTGATGAATCTAAATATGTTATTTAGAAGCCTATATCTCTAATAGTTTTTAATATATTTCACTTTAAAATATTTATTTAGATTGTCCATTTAACTGCAAAATATATATATTTTTTCAATATATAAAACAGAGTTCTGGAAAAATTTTTATTTATTTATTTATTCATATATAAACTTAGCTGATGAATCTAAATATGTTATTTAGAAGCCTATATCTCTAATAGTTTTTAATATATTCCACTTTTAAATATTCATTTAGATTGTCCATTTAACTGCAATATTGATTTTTTTCAATATATATAAAGCAGAGTTCTGGACAAATTTTTATTTATTTATTGATTCATATATAAAATTAGCTGATGAATCTAAATA
>JAYRBW010009330.1:0-13414 GCA_036023295.1 Invenusta paracnida
AAATCTCTGCATCCACTTCAACATACACCCACACATCACAGAAGCGACACGCCATAATGCAATACTGGATCAAATCCTCACCTCAAAATCAATCCGCCAGAAATTCAACGCACCGGACATCGGCTCCCCAATTTCTACCTCCGATCATGCTCGCATATTGCTATCTCCTCACCACAATACTGCAAAGATAGAAACATCTTACTACAAAACCAACCGTATGACTTTAGATCCAGCAACATCGCGAACTTTTTACAAGACCTTAACAGAACCAACTTCACTAACTTATATCATATCCCCAATGAATATATTGAAAACAAACTTAAAACATTTAATGATCTCATCGAAAAAGCGGTCGGTAAAATTCCTAAACGTAGAATTCCAGTCTCCACAAACGACAAACCCTGGTTAACTCCGGTCACCAAAAATCTCATTCACCAACTCTGGCAAGCCTACCGATAAAAAAATTGCCCTCTCTTTCAGCACCTCAAACTCAAATTCAAATTCTAAATCGGCAAGTCTAAAAGAATATGGGCAACCAAAAACATGAATGCCAAGAATTTTCCGTGGAATCTTTTCAACGCTATCTCTGGTGCCAACACTTCCAAAAACAAAAGTATGTAAGATCTCATAGACAATCTTAAACTGCACAGCCCTTTCCCAAGTCCCGCTACTATTATCAACCAACACTTCACCAGTTTCTACACACCCTCGGGTGATCTCCCCATGGTTGACAATGATGACTGGTGCCCCACCATCTCTGTAGAAGAAGTATGAACTGCTCTCAAGAACCCCGACGACAAAAAAGCCTCAGGACCTGACAATATCCAGGCGAAAATACTACGTATTAGCGCTGATGTACTCTCCGCACCATTAGTCCACATTTTCAACCTCATAATTATATTTCGGCAGGTACCACACTACTAGAAGTCTTCCTTAATCATACCCATCCCAAAAAGGCAAAAACCTACTATAAATGACCTCAGATCTATATCTCCTTTATGCATCTGCTCTAAAATTGTCGAAAAACTTCTTTTCTCGAAAATACATAACATCATGTATGCCAACTACGGTCCTCGCCAGTATGGGTTTAAGCCCTACTCAAACACCACTTCCGCATTAATTCATATCCACGACAATCTTACGAAACATATGGACGACAGAAGTACTGCTGCTACGTCCCTTATCGCATTCGACTTCAGCAAAGCTTTCGATTCAATCCCCCACGACAAACTCATCAAATCTTTTCTTCTAACTAACCTACCAAAAAAGCTCATTCTTCTACTTAAAAACTACCTTAGCGACCGCATTCAATCCATCAAAATGCCTGGGTACACTTAAAAAACCTATCAGCGTAACATCGGGCGTTCCCCAAGGTGGCGTGCTTTCTCCCTCACTTTTTTGTGTTTATATTCGCAACCTGACTAACTTTAACTCTACAACCATCATCAAGTACGCCGACGACACCACCGCCGTCACATCCCACTATGACGCTTCGACTTTCCATGCCAACATTGAAAGTATAATATCCACTGTCGACTCAGAGAGCAAAGAACTTGGCCTGACTCTAAATAGAACTAAAACTCAATTTATGTATATCGCCCGTAACCAGAGAATCCTCGAAAATAACCCATCATACTGTGATAACATCAAACTCCTCGGAATTTATATTAGCCTTAACAGAAAATAGAAGACCCATATATCTGCTATCATATAAGCTGCATCTAAAAAACTTTACCCTCTTCGTCGACTCAAAAAATTTCCTTGATATACGAGCTCTCCTAAAAATTTACTTCTCCAACATTCGTAGTATCATAGAATACGGCTCGCCTATCCTCATCGGTGTCAACCAACAAGAATCTGAAATCCTTGAAAAATTTAAGAAAATAGTTATCCGGATGATATACTACCCAGAAAACATCCCCAACGACCTAAATATGCCATCACTAGCTTCCAGGAGATCTTCTCTCGCTAAAAAACTCTATCTCCAAGCTCACAAAAACAGTTCACATGCTCACCATCCTCTTATCCCACACACCCTTCCTAGATCTGAACATTTTCTCCAACCACCATCATCTTCCACTTACAGACTTAACTCTTTCATCCCCAAAAACAACTCTCATTATTAATGCTTCTCTCTAATTATATATACCATCTTTAAATGTATTTGTAATACAAATGTGTAATTATATATACCATCTTTAAATGTATGTACTAGTTTTCGTACTCTATGTGCCTGTCTATATTTTGGCATTTTTTTCGCAATAAAACACTTTATTATTATAAATGCGTCATGATTTATGCAACCATGATATGTAAATCGATTTACGGCATATAGTTAATGTTTTGCTCAGCGTTTGAAGCTATAGAATTTAGAAACCTTGCTAAATAATATATTTTTAAGTTGAAAATGGAACATAAGTTGAAAAATCTAACGCCACCACAACATATCAGGTTGTGAGATCAAACTCGATCTAATCTGACATGTAGTAAGTTAAATATGTTAAATAATCAGTTAACTATTCAAATAAATAATAAGTACATAATTATTTCGAGAATTATTTCCGATGCATATACATTTTTTTTCGTAGAGTTTCTGCAATCTACTTTTAAATTAGTAGTCACTGATCCACTCTTATGTTGACGTATTGACCTAAATTGTAATCCAAGCATATTTATTTATTTTAATTAGAATAAATTTAATTAATTTGATTTCTTTGGGGAATATAATATGTACCAAGTTAATTAATTTAAATTCTTTATATTTAAGTATACCTACCTTGTTTCTAAAGTATAACAGGACAGATTTCTATCTTGCAATTTTTGTCCACTGATCACTGTCTATCCGCGGCGTGCTCTCTGAACCTCTCCCCTGTACGTAGGTGTGGGATATCCACGATCAGAACTGCCTCCTCACCATTCGACCCAAGGGCCACAAAATCCGTGGTGACCTGCAGTCCTGTCACTACTCATCAGCCAGCAAGTCTCTCATGGTGGCCACTGATCAGATGTCCATGCTCAATATTAAGCTCAAGTATGTCTACTTTTGAGTGTTGACAGTGTATTTTATAGTTAAAGATAATTTTTTAACGATACTGAGTTAATTTTTCGATTTTTCATCATTACTTTATATACATTAAATAAATATAAACACACATATATATATATATACATATATTATGTGTATATATATATATTTGTTTAATGTTTTCTTCACATTTAATTATACATATTTATGACTTCAACTGCTGGCCATAACATTATTTTGCGCATTTTATAAAAATCAAACAGTCTTATATTTGAAAATCTAACAAATGTATGATGTAATATATAAATTTAAATCATTCAAATACTTAATAATATTAAACAAATATATCCCTTCCTATGTTATCAATTTAAAACGCTTAGTTTAAATTTAACTATTAGTCGCTTTTATTTATGTAATTTTTTTTCTTTCAATTATACATATACTTATTTAATAATTTGTTTATAACTATTTATTTTAACATTTTCTTTAAGCACGTATTATCTCGTTTTTTTGTTTCCCTTTTCTGCTAATATTTCTTATTATTTTAGTTCACTATTGTAGACATATAATGTATTGTTCTTATTATATGCTAAATTTTATCACTCATGCTATCATTTCATTGCTTTTAATATATGTTTATTTCTGTTATGTATTTACCCATATTGTGGACATACACAAATGGATTACTCATAGACTTATAATGAATAACGATTCTTACTCTGGTCTTACTTATATATTACACTTGCTTGTATATTATGATATATGCATTTCATTTCTCAAGTAACATTCAGCAGGCTCATTACGACATGAACAGGTGACGATTTGACTTGAATTTAGTGTCAGACAGACAGTGTGATGCCTAATTAAATTAATGATTGATGGTTTCCGTTTCGCTAATTTGTTTGATGTATCATGTAGTTAGTCCCCCTTCCCTTTTGTGCTTTATTCTGTCTATTTTTATTTAGATTCCATGGTTTTAAGATATATATACATATATACATATATGAATAAAACATTAAGGACATTATTTTTTCTTCGTTTATGCTTAGGATTTTTTAAATTCACATATTACTACTGTACTGTTTACAATAGCATTTTTTTGAAAATATAACAAGTATGAAAAAATAAATGTTTTTGTTAAACAAATTTTTGACTAAATAATTTATATTATTTATTATTCATTTGGCATAAATTAAAATAGCCTAATTAGTATACTGAATCACACCAGATTCTGAATTTAATTGTGCAATTGCTTTACGTAAAATATACGGTTAAACTTTAACCTGCATGAGAACAGCACGTGTGATTTTTTTTGTTTGAAAAGGTGGATAGTGTTTTCATCTTGATAGGTTTGTTACAATAGAGATTTGGTTATAAATAAACTTGACCAATATGTTCTCATTTTGTTTGAAATGTTCTTTTGTCTCATAATGTTTTCTATAATTTTGTTTTGTTGAGTTATCTGTTGACGCTTAACTAATACTTATAACAAGCATTTTTCAATTCAATTTGTTCATTTGTCTGTTTTTGAAAATAAACTTCTAATATAAAAATATTTACACTTACTAAATTAATATATGTAATAATTATTAGTACATATTCATATTTTAGTTACACATATTTGATTTTGTATGCATATTATTACGGCTAAAATGTTTATAATTTTTTATTAATATCATTATAAAATTTAAATTATTTTGATATTTTATTCATAATAAACTGTATTTGTATTGAAATTAATAAAATGTTCCATTTTCTGAAGTAATATATTTATCCATCGTTTTCTTCAATTAAAATTGTAGTTTTTATTATTTGTGATACAAGATTAATAATAACAATAATAACGATTTTGTTAAATATGTATATTAACTATCGATTTAGAATACTTCTTCTACGTCTTTCAGTTAATGTGGTATTTCTAGGTAAATGAAGAGATGCTTTATATTTATGTTATATATATTTAGGAAACAACTACGGATGTTATTTTGTTTCTTATTTGTTATCTATTTTTCTAGATTTCAATCGAAATTATAAACATCGAGATTCTTGAAGATATATTAAACAAAAATGATTTAACTCCTTCAATTACGTTAATATCTGCCTTTGAAATTTAAACTTTTATGACTAATTTTCTAATAGAAACAAAAAATATTTAATAAAACAAGAAAACATAAATTTTTTTTTTATTTAAATTATTTTTAACTTATATTTTGTCAAAATTCCTTTACTCATAGTCTCTGTAAGTAGTAGAAAATATATGCAAATATTTTATTACTTTAGTAGCTTTCGTTTTATATTTGTTATACTTTTGAAATGAGGCTGTTGGCCAATTAGAGCTGGTCATAAAACTCGTTCGCGTCGTCCTATTTTAGGCCTCAGATGTACACTGACGTTGTCTTGAGTCACAAGACCGCGGTTAACTGCCTCCTCTACAATCCAGCCTTCAGTCAGATCATCACAAGCACGGAGGGATCAGTGAGTTTTTAGCAGCATTCATATATATTTAACTAATCATATTTTAAAATAATGTTATAGAATATATATAGCTTTATAGAATACAGTTTTATAGAATATTGAATATAAATTAACAATTTTAATATTATATTTTCTAAATAATAATATGATATTTAAATTAAATTAAATACTGTCTTCGCAAATTATCTGAAACGGTTTTACGCAATATTTATAATTTTAATAATTATGAAGTAAAATTTTAAAATATATAATTCTAAACGATATTCTATAAATAACATTTCTTTAAATAGTACATATCCAATATTGGTATACTGAAACAATCTCTCACTCAAAATCATTCTCAATATATATTTTTTAATTCTTCTTGGTTAAACAAAGGTCATTCTTTTCATCCAAATCAGTTTTTATAACTAACTGATTAATATTTAGTAAATTGTTAACTTGCCAGCTTCTGTGTTAGTTTCCTCAATTAGTTTAATGTTCTATTAATCAGTAGAATGTATGTTGCCTCTATACCTTTTTGTATATTATGATCGTTACATCATGTTGTTATAATTTTATTTCTAACACTTCTCTCGTAGATTTCAGTGTCTAGTGCTAATAAGGCCAAACTAGTCTTGTGTTGTTTATTTATCACTGTTCTTACGATTTATGATAATTCTTCAAAATATCCACGCGCTACGTTTTCTACTCCAATTTTTCAGACAGTGAAAATCTGGGACGTGGAGACAGGGACCTCTATCTTTGAGTACACGGAAGCTCATGACGATCAGGGCATTACCTGTATCTCTCTGGACAAGACTGGACGCCGTTTGATCACTGGAGCTCGGGATGGGAAACTCAAGGTCTGGAACTACAACAATGGAAACTGCCTGCGGGAACTTCGAAAGGGTATGAAATTCAGAAGGGATTCCTTCGTGATAACCATTACACTATGTACTAGATAAAATAACAATATTATAAATAAAATTAATTATATAATTATAATATGTATAGATGTGTATAGATATATTTCTTCTGTTTTATCTGTAATATACGTACGATTTGAGAATCTATCCACTCGCACAATTTTTGTTTATCTTTTTTACTACAGATGATGGCGATGGAAACAATTCCGAGATCACGTCTGTACAATATGTGGAGATGAGTCGCAATAAGTAAGTATTATTAATATATGTATGTATATATATAACTCTAAATGAGTATTCATATGTGTTGATACCTCCATTTAAAATTCTAATATTATACGAGCTATACCCATAGATTTAAAATATATCTATTATTACACCTAGATAACCATGGTTAACAATCTTTCCTGTATAAATGAAATGGACTATTTTTGCCGAATAATAATCGATAACTAGTAGAACTGATAAGTATTTTAAATAAATATATATTCTACTTATATATTAAAGATATACCTATAATGACTAACTGAGGGTGTGGTGACATTCTAAAAGTGACTAGAGTCCGACTCCGGCGACCTTTGTCTTTCTAATATGATTGTTGGGTTACTAGGTTAATTCAAACTTTCATATATTATAATAGAAAAAAAACTTTAATTAATAGGTTTAGATTTGCTTTACATATAAATTCCTATAGGAGTTAAAAAACAAAAATTTGAAAAACTACAAAATTGGAAATTGATATCTATGACCTTGACCTATTTTAGAGAAGTCATTTAGTAGTGTTTTATATTGCAAGCCATTTGAATATAGGTGCTTAGAGGGCTGAGATATAGAAGCTCAAACATAGGATATTTTGAAAATGGGCAAAATGGAAGAATGTTAGGATATCACCAGCTATCAGGACAGTGGTGGCGTTTTGTTTTGCGTTGCTTAACAACGGATTTATTCAAGATCAAATATTGACCTAATCAAAAGAAATCTTACATAGGGTCAAAAAGTTAGTCTGTCATTTTTTAATTACCGATCTATTTGTTTCGTATTATTGTTTAAATCTTTGGCTATGCCAAACAACAGTTGATGTCAGTATTTTATTGACTTTTAAATTATCGTAGTGTTTCATTACAAGTAATAATATGTAATGTATCGAACTGTGTTATAGCTAAAAAGAAGAATTGTTATTTAATATTTTATGTACACTAAGTATAAATTTATAAATATACCAGAATTTATACTTCCAATAGATTACCCAATGTAAATTACTATATATACATATAAAACAGTTTGATAACATTCTAAATCTTTGGCCAAATATGTGTAACCCTGAGTAAGAGCTATGGTTACGTATATAGGTAGGACTAGCTTATTCTAGTATTTCTAGGTAACTCTAGGTAAAATATATATTATTGCAACAGTTTTAGATTTGTGTAAGCAAATAAATATATGTAAGTGAAATATTTGTCAAGAGACACAGAATATATAATCTGTAGACGATATAGATATTACAAGATGTCTGAATAATAAATTAAATGCCAATAACAGAAGTAAAGGTGTAAAGAAGCCTTGCGATCGTCCAACAGAATATACACTACCAATGTAATAACTGTCTGAACTTTTGTAGGAATAAAAAGTATTTAAAAATGTGCAGCTGTGCCTAAAATTATTTTAAACTGATCAGTCCACTATGTTCGAATTTTTTAATATTAGATACATAAATTTGATATATCAAATTTACTCTCAGAATTAATTTGATATGTTGTAGTTAATATTTTAATATCAGGTTAATAACAAGTTTAAAATGCTTTGAAATGCTTTTAAAATATCTTTTAAAGGCTTGGTAAAAATACAAATTAATTTTTTGAAAGATAGTTTTTTAGTTATTCAAATTTTTAAGTCAACGTTTTAATGTTAACATTTTTAATCCGTAATCATAACAATATAAAAAGATGATTTTAAATTTATATTTTTGGATTATGATTACTTAATTGTTTTAAGCCCAAAGAACGACTTTTAAATTTTAATACAACAATATGTTATTGTAGATTCGATATATTATATGTAATAGTTGTAATAAAAATATGTAAATATATTTGCTTAATAGTTATTATTATATATATCTAAGGTGAATAAGTATCATTAATGCATATATATGAGTTTTCAAAATATTTAAAATCGCTTGCCTAGAAAAATCACATACTAGTAACAGGTATCTCTATTGACAACCAACCACTACCAGATTCATTGTAGCGGTTGGATGGGACCGACGTATCAATCTCTTCGTGGACACAGTATCAGACTCCGTGCATCAGGTTCAATATCCCCAACCTAAGTGGGCCGACGACCTACTCAATGGACATAGAGAGGACATCCTCACACTGTCCGCCTCAGCGCCAAACCTTCTGGCTACAGGAGACTATGACGGAGTCGTCATTGTCTGGAACATGATCAGTGGACACGTTTTCTGTCGACTACAGGCTCCACTTGACCCGGAATACAAGGATGAGTCATGTACGTGAGCTGCCGGTTAAATAACAATTACCATTAAAATATAAATTCTTTAGAAGCAATAAGCCAATGATGACTCGCGCGATTTTCACACACCAGAAAAGAAACCTGCTTCATCATTCAAGTTTTATTAGTTAATAAAATCAGATCTATTTTTAAAACTGTTCTGATGTTGTTTTTACGTCAAACGAGAAATCCAGCCTGAAATACTATAACAATTTTGACGATAGTACTACAAATTTATCATTGATTATCTGAAACATATATTTGAAATCAAAATATGTTATTTGCTATAAGACTAATTGCGTACTTAAAAAAATATCATTTATATACCTAAATACAAAAATATGAAATAGTATTTATAAAATTATTATTATATATACATACATGAAGTAACTATTCAATTTTTAATATCATTTGTCTTATATTTGATAAACAGATAATGTCCATATAAAGAGTAAAGTCAGACAATTAATCAAATACTTTTATTTAAAAAACAGATTTAATGTTTTCATTAAACTACATTTGAATTCATCAGGAAAATAAACAAAAGCAGTAATAATATAAAAGATATAAACACAATTAATAAAATACTAGAAAACTTTAAGAGAGAAAATGCATCGAAATTAACAAAAAAAAGAGAAAATTAACGAAATCTAATATGGAAGGCTTCTTCAATACTCACATATATTTGTTTTGCATACTCGTGTTTAAAGGATATTAAAGGTATTGTTACCTGAAGCGATAATTCTGAAATTATATTTAGGATGAGACAATGATTACAAGAAAAGAAATGGATTTGAACAATGAAGTCAAATTCCTTTTGACAAAAGATTCGCTCTGTGTTTTAAATAATAATATCTATATGATTAATTGTTTGACTTTTCCCATATGTTTACCAACATTTTTATTTAATAAGATAATTGAGTTTTGTCAAAAATCGGTACTATGATTAATTGAAATATACTTTTAAAGGTCATCTATGCTATAAATATTTATAAATGAAAGTAAATAAAGGTGCATTGCAATATTTGCAATCTTAATACGGTTAACAACTCTTTTTTTCTTTAATTTAATTTAAATTTTGTCGAAATATTTTTACAAACAATACTGCTTTTTTTAAATATAATCCTAAATATTGCGTTGTATATAAAATTGTAAAAAATGAAGGTAACACTTACGGCAATTAACTTCTGTACAATGTTTCCAAACAGTGGACGGAGATCTGAGCATCAGCAAAGTTCTCTTTATCAATCGACCGGCCAATAAAGACACTGCGACACTGCTAGCCAGTGGACCTCGGGGCCATATCCACTTCTGGTCCGTGTATCAGGGTGGTAAACTCTTTGCTCGCTTCCCTGGGGTGAGTAAAAGTAGTAATTAAGAAATTAATATTACGCTATAATAATTCACTTAAGATTATACATACATATGTCGTTTATTGATTTGAGGACTATGGTCCTTTTCTTATATAGTACAAATCCTTCCATATCTTCACAAATAATATATTTAAAATTACATTTAAAAATTATGTTTTAAATATTAACTATATACAGACCTGCCAACTGTCCCGCTTTTTGAGGCTGTTCCGCGTGTCCCGCGTTTTTTAGTTAATCTTGTGATTCATTTAAAAACACAGTAGTATATAACATTAAAATATACAGTATTGGAAATTATTTAGTAATGAAAGGCGTGCAGAATACCTGAACATTTATCTGAGAGAGTAGATATAATTGATTTTAGATGCATTTCCATATGCAAAACGTCAATTTTTTTTGCGCTACGCGCTAATATAGGCTCGGCTTCCGCCTCGCCATGGGACCCCAGCTTCGAAGGAATACTGTCCCACTTTTCTATGTCATTAGGTTGGCAGGTCTATATATATATTGTCAAATGTGAGTTAGAAGCGATCTCAGAGCTGGATAAATTAAATTAATAATAATTACAGACATGAATGTGTTAGACGCAATGTCCGCTAGTAAGTAGTCTTGATTTGAACGCTGGTCCACTGGATTGTAAGCCTCACGTTCTAACCATTTTGAAGGGGGAATATATTTTGTTATGTACCCAAGAGAAGCTGCGAATTATATTACCACAATAATAATATAATTTCAATTATTTAAAATTATTTAGTCAGCATGAGAAAGTTTAATATTTACTTTTGAAATTATATAATTTACCAGTTGCATCTATACTGCCTTATAAGGTATATATTATGTTATAATGTACATATGTTATAAAATGTGTGTTAAATTTTCATACAAAAGCATATCCGCTTTATATTTGTCATCTCGATAAAAAAATGTTATTTCGTGATACATCTTGATGAATGAAAACCCAAGTGATATGTTACCGTTCTATTTTTACCAGACTGCTAATTGATCTTCCTTTTCGATCTAACAAGTGATCACTACTTTGTTCTTCTTTATCTATTCTGCTAGTTTCTGTTGATTTAGATGGTACTTCTTTATTTACTCTTTAAATTCGTACATTTTCTTCCATAGACGAAGGACAAGGGCCACATGTTGTCCAGTATAGCCTCTGGAGGCGGAGGTGTTCCAGACAAGACACTCTCCTCTGACAAGCCCTGCTATGACACGATTATAGTGGTAGGAGACAAGTATGGCTTCATAACTATCTGGAATATCGAAAACTACTGCATGCACGGCTCCGAGACCGAGGAACCAGAAAGTATGTTACATGACAGCAGCAGAGATAGATTATGTTTACTCTTGTACTTTTTTCAAATAATCTTTTTCTTTTTTTCATTTGTAGTTTTTCTTGATATTTTAAAATTATTTCTCTTTTATTAATTCTTAAAAAAAAAATTTTTAACACAAAAAAATTGTATATTACAATTGTGAAATTTTATTTTTATATTTTAATAATTTTTTATTTCATCAGTTTATTTTTGGATATTTCATGCTGTATAGTCATAGAGTGCTTATGTTTTGAACGGTATAGAACTCACTCTACAGCAGTATAGCAGTATACTAAAAATATGTGTTATTATACCGTATTATTTTCTTATTTAATGATTTTTTCAGAATAATTATCTTCGTTCATTTTAAATGTTGTTGTCTAAACTTTTATATGTTCTTCTTTAATCACAAAATTATTTCTTCCCCATGTGTTTCCTTATTTTAATGTAATTTTTATAGTAATTTTTAAAGAAATTTTTCTTTTTACTCAAATTTTACATTTGATTTTTTCTCTATTTTTCTTTCAATTAATTTTACTCAACCTTTCATTTTCGGTAAACTTTAAAAAAAAGTTAAAGACTTAGAACTGCTGAACTTTTTGTGTATACATATATTGTTTTAACTTCTTTTATATTTGTGGGTATCTTTCTTTATTTTACAAATACACATATAATTCAACATTTTCTAGTACTTCTTCAGCTATAAAATACTTTGGAAATCATTATAATGGATTACAACGACTTCAAAAAACATATGCTGTAAAAGAATAACAAAAATAATGTTATAAAACGCATTGTAACTAAATAAAAATGCCGATTAGTTTTTAAAACATTCTAAAAAGGTTTTTACGAATATTATACTTAAAATGACTGACTTGAAACCCCATGAATCACCTCAAAACGTTTTAAAACATATTGGAACGATTTAAAGCAACAGGTGTAAACTTTTTTAAACACCTTGAAATACCTAAATGACTGACCTAAATAAATAAACCCCTCTAAAGCTCCTTAAATCGCTTTAAAACGCGTTAAGATTAACCATTTGACTTCCGATAGCACTTTACATTCCTTTTCAAACAAATATAAATTCTGTAGAACACACCACAAACTAAGACATCCATATGCATATTTTGTTCTTTCCACCGTTTCAGTGCTGGTCCAATGGCGCGGACACACAGAAATGATCACAGCCCTACAGACGGTGGACTCAGCCCAGATTCTTATCTCCTCCTCAGTTGACTGCACTGTCCGTCTCTGGACATGGGAGGGCCACTATGTGGGGACTCTGGGCCAACAAGAGCCTTGGGATCTCTGGGATAGCACGACTTTCCAACACCCAATGGTGCCATACGATGTCCTCATCGATCCAAAGTCGCTTCCCAACCACCCCTTTCTGGCGGGCTCCGATGACGATGGGGATGATGGAACGGATGGTCATCGACGAAAGGTTCATAAGGGGGCCAAGGAGCGAAAACCCATGTACCAGTCGGACTCTGATGACTCTAGCTCTGGAGAAGAGGTAGAATTTTTCACACGGAAAAAAGGCAAAATCGTTTGCTTTATAGATTACTAAACCGGCAATATATAATCGTAATGGAGTGCATTATATGAGACTTTTCAAATGAGTACACATAACTTACACTTTAAAACATAGCAGAATAAGAAAAACTAAATGAATGTGTAGACAACTTGAGCGATTTTTATGAAATGATACTAAAGCATTTGCACCATAGAGTAATGATTATACAAAGAGTGTTCACTCTTATCGATTTCATATACATCGCGTTGTAAATTTTCGTGAAT
>JAYRBW010009341.1:0-34795 GCA_036023295.1 Invenusta paracnida
TATTTTGAAACAAGAGATATACAAAGTTGTAAAATATAATTTTTAACAAATGTAACAAAAAAAGATGTCATAAAAAAATTATTGCGCTAAAAATGACAAGGACTGAGTGATGTAAGAGTATACTTTCTGTATACAGAATTTCCTGCTCTATCCAAATTACACAGATTCCTGATAGAACAATTAGTCATAAAAGTTATAAGACAGTAAAATTTTATTATTTATTAAGGATAGGCATACATTTTTGGTGCTGTTTTGGTATTCCAATGCATTTTTTTTTAAATTTATTTAAATACGCTTTTTTATAAAAAATGAAACTTTTATTAAATATATTAAAGTATAATATTAACAACAGCAAAAATAGTTTATAAAGAAACAAGAGTTAAACATTATATCTATTACTCGAGAATCTCAAGTAATAATTTTTTTTTTATTTCTATCACTATCTTTGACTGTGTTATTATCCCAGTAATCCATATACATCATCATAAGGAGGGCAGCCACTCGCGGCTGCTACCACACCACGATTATCAAGCATCTCACTATCTTTAGGGTTAAAACTAAACCAATAATATTTTTTTATAAAAAAGCATATTTAAATAAATTTTTAAAAAAATGCGTTGGAATACCGAAACAGCACCCAATTTTTTAATAAATTAGTGCGACACATCATAAAAATTGTTGCGCTTAAAATGACAAGGACTGAGTGATGTAAGGGTATACTTTCTGTATACAGATTTTCCTGCTCTATCCAAATTACACAGATTCCTGATAGAAGAATTAGTCATAAAAAAGTTATAAGACAGTAAAATTTTATTATTTATTAAGGATTGGCATAAATTTTTTAAATAAATTAGTGTGACACATCATAAAAATCGTTGTGATCTTCTCTGTATGAATATATTAATCTTTTTGGTTTTACGCATCTAAATTCCATATTAATATTTAATTTAGTTTCAGTTGTTAATTTTTTCTTTGCAAAATTTGATCACAAATGAATATTGCTGTTTTTTTATGTTTTTTTAAATCATAAATGGTAAGTGAATTTTCTAGAATTTACATATTATTCTTACACTAATAAAAACACCAGATTCTTGGCTATTTAATAGATGTATAGTCATACTATATACTTGAAATGTATTATTACTGAGACCTATATAAAACTGTTTAAAAAAATCAAAAAATAGTTTTTTTTTGGAAAAAAAGATCACTGATCTGAACCCACTACTAACCCATATTTTTATGATTTTATGAGCAAGCAAGACAAAATCCATCAAAAGTAATTTTAGCCATGTCTGCTCAACATCTGAATTCTGATAGTCCACCAGTTTTCATTAATGGCAGTATAACAGCTGATTCCTATATTCATATGCTATTAACTGAATTTATTCCTGCTTTAGAAGCAAAGGGTATTTTTCAGGCCTCCCATTTCCAGCAGGATGGTGCACCAGCATACACTGTTATTACAACAAGTCAGTTCTTAAATGTTAGCTTTCTATATCAGTAGTCGTAGATTGGCAAGAATGACCCTGTTTCATGGCCACTGAGAAGCCTGGATATTACCTCATGTGACAACACACTCTGTGAAATGCTCAAGCCAAAAATTATAGCCAAAAAAGCTCCAACAAAAAAGAGACTAAAATATATTATTTGAGAAGCTTTCAGGGATTTCCCTTTTTAACTACATTAATGGCCATCAATGATCAATGATCATACTTTTTAAGACTACAATTATGAGGCAATATCATATTTTATGGTCCCAAACTCAATTTTTTTTTAAATAAATAAAATGTAAATAAATGTAATTAAATTTATATATTATAAAGGATTATGAGATGCTTGATAATCATGGTGTGGTTGCAGCCACAAGTGGCTGCCAGCTTTTAGTAGTGTATAGTGGTTACTTGTTAATTACATTTATTTTTTATGTTTAACAAGTAACCCCTATACACTACTAAAAGCTGATTGATGCAACCACACCACAATTATCAAGCATCAAACTATCCTTTATGATAGTATTACAATATATAAAAATTAGAGAATAAAATTGTGGGGAACTACCAAAAAAGTGCAAAAGAAACAACCTACACGTTTAAACAAAATTCCCCAAAAAATTGAGTTTGGGACTGTAAAATATGATATTGCCCAATTATGCATCACTCATGATGGTTTATAAGTTGACCCTTATGACAGATAATAGCATATTATATTATTTTGCTGTTTATGACTTATTCTACAATGTTAAATAAATGACAGATAATAGCATATTACATTATCTTGATATTTATTACTTATTATATAATATTAAATAATGTTTTTTCTACAGTTAAATAAATTTTTTTGAAATTTATAGAAAATTCTGGACCACCCTGCATATGAGTTTATGTCTATGTACTCTAGAATTCCAAGGAAATTAGCCTAAAGTCAGCACTCATTTTCTTTGTCAATGCCCAATGGCAATTGTAGGGTTCTTCCCAAAAAAACTGAGTCCAATGCTAGATACCACAAGTAAAACCTGATGCCAATTCCATAAAACATGATCAGGGCTCAAAATTAACTTATAACATTCACATTATAAACAATCACTCATACTTCATAATATAGATTATGATTTGATTGGCTGGAAACAATGTGTCATTACCATGGAAAATTGAAGAGAATTCTAATCACATTTCTTTCTTGTTTTATTTTACTTTTGTTAGTACCTATATTATTTTATATTAATTTATTAAAGCATGTACATTTTAATTTTATCACTATTAAATAATAGCCATTCTTTCTTTTTGAGGTCTGAATCAATAAGCTGTGCTTTATTCCAATTACATATACATATACATTTATCTTCATATTCCTTATTATACTATTTCTTTCATTATAATATAACTTTAGTTTTTTAGGGCTTGGTGATTTAGATACACCTTCTAAATATTTTCATGTTATAAACTTGTACATATGTATAAACACATATAAACAAACCAAAAATAAAGAAGAAAAAATTAATAGAATAAATAAGAGATTATATATATTATTCTATACTATAAACAATCACTCATACTTCATAATATAGATTATTATTTAATTGGCTGGAAACAATGTGTCGTCACCATGGAAAATTGAAGAGAATTCTAATCATGCAATGCCTGAAAATAGTTATATTATCAAACTTACAATATACAATTCATTGTGCATTATAACTACATATTGTCTGTCTGTATTGTTTATTAGTATTACTGAGGTATTACTGCTACTGTCTGTGTGATATCTACATTGATATATTAGCTGCACGTTTTATCTGTCTGTCTAGATGTAAACTGATTACTAAGATTTCTGTATTACCTTCAATTTCTACATATATAAGCATACATGCATATAAAGCAATAAAAATGCCTCACATGCACCTTTATAAGGTTAAGTATCTATATTGCTATAATCATATATATATATAGATTATTTGTTTATCTCTAGATAGAGAATCTGTACCTCATGCTGGTTGGCATATAGTTTAACTATGCAAGGCAAAAATCTAGATATAGATCTAATTCAGTATTAAAGATAGATTTTCAAACCGGCAAATGTACATGATATAAACCACTGAAATAAAAATAAAAATATGCACCTAAATTAGAGCTATAATAATATGTAATTTATAAGAATATAGCTTAAATAATAAAATAGTTTTTCCAAAAGCAAAAATAAAATATTTTTTGCCTAAATTAAGCTATAGGAATTCAAAAGAAAGATAGCAAAGATTTTATCATCAGAACATCTTTTATACTATATTAGATCTATATCTAGCATTTCTTGCCTTGCACAAGCATGTGTGACTCATTATTGTCACAACCAAAATTTATGGCCAGATTGTTTAACTAGTAGAAAGAGAAAGAAAGAAGGTTATTTACATCTATGTCTATAATTATGTATGTATGCTATGAATGTGTGTGATTATACATTCATAATTAGTCTATTTACTAGAGGCTAGAACATGATTACAACTTGATGTATCACATTTACAACCATTATAAGCAAAAATATATTTATAATTCCCTATTACTCAAAATACCATTATCAGTTTGTCAAAAACTACCCACTCAATTCAATGGAAATAAGTGATTATTTACCTGCCCAAGCCAAAATGTACCACTGGGCACTCATTAATTTTGAGCCCGGCCTGATTAGGCAATCCTGCAGAAGTTGGCCACAATTTAAATTATTTATAAAATATATAAAATATGAAAAAACTAAAATTATTTTCAAAATATATATTTTTGTATATAACCAGTTAATTTCATTCTATTTATATATTTAAGTGTTATTATTATACTGTATATTGTAAAATTCATATGTTTTATAAATCTAAAATTCATGCCTGGTACAAGAATTATAATGGACATGTGGAATTCTTACAATACCCTTTCAACCATGAAACTGTCAATCATACCCTGCATTTAATTGATCCCATGGACCCTACAATTCATACATATATACCATTGAATATACATGGGAAAACTGTAAAGCAAAATGTTGTGCAATGTATGGTACCTCAGATGTCTTGTACATAACTTTCCTCTATTGGATGAATCATTTTTACCCTTGCTGAATAATATTTATCTAAAACATTTATACTAGTATTAACTATTACTATATACTAATTATTTACTCTCTATTACTCATCTAAAACTGAATATTTGATAAATAAAATATTTTGAAAATAATTTTTGTTTTATTAAATAATATTTTACATATTTTTGAGAAAAAAATTAATGGCCCACTTCTGCCGTATTGTTCCTGATTATAGTGCCAGTGGAACCAGCATTTAATTTTAAGTCAAAACTGAAATATCGTGGAATTAGAGTTATTTTAAATATAACAAGAATATAATGAAATTGGAGTTATATTATATCAAAAATAGTGAATTCATAAATAAATCATAGAATTGGAGTTATTTTAAGTAGAATAGTGGATATATATATGAATATAGTGGAATCAGAGTAGAGTGCAGTATTTATGAAAATGACCTAATTATCATTAATTAGCACTGACATTAATATTCAGTACATAAATTAAAAAAGCACATATTGCACATTAGCATTGACAGTATATTTCTGGAATTAGCATCAGGATTTACTTGTGGTATATGGCATTGGCATCAGTTTTTTCTTGAAGAACCCTGTATTAACACCAGGTTTCTTTGGAATTGGCATCAGATTTTATTTTAGAGCATTGGTATATCAGCTTTTATCATTATTCTTCAGATTCAGTATCAGAGGCATGGTTTAATAATAATACATATTAATAAATAAATAATTTAAGTTGTATTATTAATAATTAATATTAATAAAAATTATACTATAGTAAAATCATATTAGTTAATTCAAATTATTAGGTTAATGCATTAATATTATTGTCATTGATGTTTTAATTTTAAATCATATTACATTTTGGCACTATAGTGAATTGAACACTTCCCATTTTTATAATGAAACTGAATGAATATATAAATATAAATAGTGAATCTATATCATAATTGAAGAGTTTTATACTGCAATTTATGAGAGTGCTTATATGTATCAAGCAATAATATACCAAAAATATCATTGAGCAGCATTTAAAAAACTTTGTTTATATTAAAATAATTTTAAATTAAATGATTTTAATCAATGTACAGTAATAAAACATATTTTGCATATTTATTTAATTTATCCATTTCTCATTAATTGCTACAATAAAACAATGAGTGCTACACTGTTAATTGGTGGTATTGGCATTATGACCAAATAGTCAATATATTATTGAACCATATAACCAACATTATAATCATGGAGAGATGATATTATTGAACCATATACCTAACATTATAACCATGGAGAGACGATATTATTGAACCATATACCTAACATTATAACCAGAGAGAGACTATGTTATTGAACTGCACTCTTATTCATATCATCAAATCAATTATATTATTGAACCATGCATCCATTCATACAATTAATTATATTATATATTGTTATTTAACAATATTGATTGTATTATTGAATCACACATGTTAAGTGTGATTTATTAATACATACATAATATTAATTACACGCACAACACAAATATTAAATACATACACAACATTATTACACACATTATAATAATAATAAAAATATTTGAAATTTATTTATTTAAAAAAATTATGGTCTTGTTAAAAAAAACTGAAATGCTTTCAGTGTAAATAAATATTAAATGCATTTTTTAACTCACTTTTAATGCTTTTTTGTATATTGTTGGTGTCACAAAGGTGCTATGTTAATTTTTGTTTGAATTTGGTATTTTAATGCTAATATAATATATGCCAATACGAATATATAATACAAGTTGTTAATATTATTCATACCAAGTATGTTATAAAAGGTTTTGCAGAAATATTTAATTTTACTAAGTTATGAGATTTGAAGAAATATTTAATTTTATTTATGAGATTTGAAGTAAAATGTTATAATATGTAATATAAGTTGCAATGTGCAGCTATTCACAAACTTAGCAGTTTACTTCAGATCGTATCCGTTGAGGTGACCCAATTAACTTTGATTTCTCCAACTTATGTCAATATTATATTGTGACATTTATTCTTGACATTACCTTGTAAGTGGTAATGCAGTCAACAGGTATGAAGTGTTACATCATAAAATGTATATTTGTACATTGGTGTACCCAAAACAGCATTACTTATGGAAACAAAGGACCATATTAAAGTCATAATATTAATGCAATCTAAGCTACACTGTACAACATACTCCAATATTTGCGTAACAAATGGAATACTTATACTATCTGACAATAATAATAGTATTATGACAAAAGGAAGTTTTCTATTTCATACATAATTTTTATTGTGTGAAGATATTTCAAGTTTTTTATGATTTAATTTGATCTATATGTTTTACATATTGCTCTTTTTGTGATCTTCTAATAAAAAAGTATTTTTATTCTATTTAGGCTGTATAAATTATAATATTGTAAGATAAATGCAAAACAAACTAGGTACCTAATATAAATGTACATGAAAATAACAAAATTTGTGTATTTGTTAATCAAAATAAAATTTTGACATTTAATACTATAGATTTTAATTTGTAATATTAATAATGTTATCAATAGTTCTTAATGTATAAAATAATATTTGTTAAATTTAAAAAATACTAAAGTCAATAGATATAAATTTGTTAAACAAATAAGAAATATGATCTCTTGATTAAGAATGAAAAAGGTGCTAAGTGCAATTTCTCTTATTCAATAAAGGTGCTAAGTGTAATTTCTCTTATTAAAAAAGTGCTATGTGCAGTTTCTCTTATTAAAAGATGTTATATGTGTGGTTCTCTTGAAAAAGATGCTATATAAGGTGGATATAAGTGTACACCATTATTATACACTATGCATATTGTTAGATATAGCTTGGGTTTGGTAGTCTTCAAACTAAATAATACAGCCAGCATTAATTATAATAAATATTTATAATAGTGATACCAATTTAAAATATAACATGCTACATTGTAATACATGAGTCATAGATATAAAATATGCATTTCTGCCTAATGAAAATCTACCAATGAAAACAAGATCAATTTAAATTATTTATTTTAAAATATTTTATGTTTTATTTAGCTTTAAATAATATCTACTTATTACATTTTATTTTCATTAATAGAAAATGGAAAATAGTGATCCTCACGATGAAGAAACAAAATTTTGCAAAAATTGGTATGTAATCATTATATTTATACGTTTAATGCTTTTAGTATTATATAGATATGTTTATATATTTATTTACTTTATATATATTTACGTGCTATACCATTATTCTAAGCACTATTAATTAACTCGCCATTTAAGCCGTTTTATTGGTAATGAAATTCTATTATGTTGTTATAGCTACAAACATATATGTATCACGAATTCATATGAATCAAGTGCAATATCTTATTTATGCCAAAAGTTCTTCGAATAAAAGTCCACTTAAGTCTTTGCACAATTTAATTATAATTGTTAGTTACATGTAGCATACTTTATTAACTTGAATACCTCAATGTGAAATTTTTGCTCTACGCTGTGACTGGAAATTATTTGGCAACATCAAACAATGATTTATTGAAAAAGCACAAACTTGTTTCAACATAATTATCATCAATTTTGATGTACTTACTCTTCAAAATGTATCTGCTGAATTTCAGAAGAAATTGTCAATCTTGTCACATTTTTATATTCGTGAAGCTTTGATATTTTAAATGCTTTTGAAATAACATTACAATATTACATTATTGCGTTATCGCCTGATCTGTTGAATTATTTTTTGGAAGCTAAGATGATTTTGATAATATCTTTCATGGTTTCATTTTATATTCACTTTAAAAACTACATTTTTGTGTATTGATTATTTGTTTTTGTCATATTTTATCTCAATGTGATCGTATTTTGCTCCACACTTTTCGCAGCAAACGAGATATTAGTTCGCGCAATTTTCTGATGCATGAGGCTCACTGTGCTCGCAATATAATTCTTTGTCCCAAGTGTGCGGAACCAATTCCACGGGATCAGCAATCTCAGCATGATGATGAATATCACGCAGTTGTGAAATGTCCCGATTGTAAAGAATCAATGGAGGTGATAAAACTGGAAGATCATAAAGAGGTATATTCCCTTCATAAATGTTAGCAGTTTTCATTGATTTCATTATTTAAAACAGAATTTTGTAAATCAGTTCCATAACATGCACTAATTAATTGAACTTGAAAACTGATATAAGTAAAATATGATTTTAATTATTTCGAGAATTAGATACTTCATTTTATTAACAATAAAATGTCATTAATATATTATTTTTTTAAATTGATATTATCAGAATTCACAAGCTAATTTTAAAAACCAGAAATATAGTGACTTGATGGAATCAGGTTTAAAGTACGTTTTATTGTTTTATTAATTACCTGGTTTAGTACCTCGTTTGTAGAAAATGAAGTTCGAAACCCAGTCACTAATTGGTGTTAATATCTACATATTATCTATAATTGTAAAAATAGCCATGACTTGTATTTATAAATCTCGCTTTAATCCTTATTCTGCTTATTCCCGGTGTTCGTAGGATTATTGAATTCGGCCAATGACCGAAAATAGTTACACACTTTACACAGAAAGAGAAGTAAAAAAGTTTGTATTAAAAACACGAATTTTCCAGAAACCCACTCTCCAATGTTTATGAACAAAAATTATTCAGAAAATATGCAAGAATCAAAAAAAATTTGTGACTTGAAGAAATCAAATCTTTTGAAGAAATATTCCGTCGAATTAAAAAATCAATAAAAACTTCAGAATTAACTATATCCATGATTTCTTCGCTATCTAGATTTAACTAAAATCCTTACCAGAAACAAATACGGTCCAAGTAAGAGCCAAAAAAGCATCTGCGCAATGTTATCCACTATTAAGAGTTGTACTACCGACATGATTATCTATATAGGACAAGCTTTAAGCTTAGGAATACGCAGGGAAAACGTCAGGTAGTTCTTTTTGAAATCTGAAGAACATCTATATACAGAATATTAACTTAACGAAATAATCACACTGTTCTAGGAATCGTTTAAATCGCCTTCGCTTCTGTGTGAACTCTACAATTCATCTAATTTCATTCAATTTTCTGTCCTCAGCTAAAAGCCCTGGAAATGTTTTGAGTCTATATTATTTGATTGATTGAAGTCATGTAGAAAAAATACACGAAGTCTATTTAATCACATACTTTCTGTCCTGTCATTTCGATAATTGGGAGATTTACATAGGTCCATTTACTTTTCAGACTGATTGATTATGTACTATTTTTGTATTTTGTTCATTGAACTGACTTCTAATTAGTTTTTAAATTTGGACAAATATCAATGGTGGCTGTTTGACTTATAATGCGATTTCTGTGATATCTTATATATTCCTAAATTGTCGAAACGTTGGAGATTATTTTTAAACATTTTTTGTTATATAGCAGAAGATATCCTTGTCTCGATAGGAAAGGGGTTAGTTTTGCTGACAATTTATATTCCGATATTTTGGTCAACTTTAAAAATGCTTCATTTTGGGGTTTAATTTTCCATCAATGCATATAAAAAATAGTTTTTAAAAAGTATGACTGCTGAATTCAGGGTTAGAAAAAAATTGGATTAGAAAATCTGTGGAGCTTAGTTTAAACAAGGTTTTGTATTTAAAATATAAAAATGAATAATAAATACGCGTTATGTCCTTACTTGTTCTGAACTCATCAATATTTGCCTTTATTCTGCTATAAATGAATTGTATAATCTGTTGTTATAGCATATGTATTAATTTGTAATATTCCAGTTATATATTTTTTTCGTTTATAGTATTTTGGATTTCTCTAAATTATTTTAATGGAATTATTGCAATTAATAAATTGAAGAAAAATATCCACATTGACGAAGACCATTGATGAGTGACGAAACTATATTTGAAACCGGCGGTAACCTTGTAAAGGTGTTAATTAGTTATTATTTTTTACAAACTTTATTTTTCAATTACATTTCCAGCTAAATTAATTTAGTTTTTTATTTAAACATATAATTAGCAGATTATCGTATTTCACAGTAGTGATATTATAGCAATGTATTTGTCCACAAAATTAGAGTAGGCCGGATTTATTTCAAAATGTTATACACGTTATACTTTTTATAAACACTTAACGCTTTTAATATATTTGATTTAAATATTTATAAATAAAGTAAATTATTTAAAAGTACATATTTTTAATAAAAACTGTTCTAATATGCATTATTTATATCATTGAATATTAGTGTAGAATGGTTGTCGGTCTTTGGAAAAAATCACTAATGTTAACATAAATATTAACAATTACAATCAAACCGATCTAAACTTGTAAAATAATGATTTGGTCTATCATGTATTATTTTTAAATTGCGCTTAAAAGTTTAATATGTTCTAAACTTTAATTTCTTCTCTCTATTTGAACTATGAGGTTATGTAATATAATTATTATATATATTATTCACTATATCATTTATTAAATAGAGTTGAGTTAATTGATTCAATTTTCCCATTTTATTTTAAATCAGTCAGAAATCTAATAACCTATTGGCTGAATATAATAGAACTCTACATATATCGGTGATTCTTGTATATACTCGTAGCGTCTATATTTTGGACAAAATAGTTTTACAAGTTTATTCTGCTTTACGAGGTAGTAATTGAATATACTACTGTACGATAATTTACTTAACTAGTTTTTTGATAAATGTGCTTTTTTAATTAATTTGAACTATTTTTATAAATAATGTATATATGTCTCCATTGCCAGAAGAAAATCGTGTAATCTAGTTGAAAATTTACAGTAGGTACATCGAATCTATCTTTTGTTGATAGTTCAAGTGTTTGTTGTCTTTTGTCATTCGAGTGTTTAACATGAATAAAAAACGATTTGAAATTTTTTATTCACAAATAGTATATTTAATTTTGTGGCTTTTACCAAGGTGCTCAACGCCACTTGCAACCTGCTTTGATCAGCTGCCTGTGTGTTTGTAAAAGTATCATTTATGTTAAATACACAATATAGAATTATATATCTGGAATAATCATAGATTCTTCAGTTATTCAATATAAAATTACCTTTGCATAATATTATGTAGAAATATTTTATTGTGTAGCAAACCTTTATTATTGTGTGCAAGTTGAAAAGTAACATTGAAGATGTATACTTTCAATTATTTCTACCTTTGAGGATGCCTGTGTAAAACGACTTCGGCAGTGCGTCTATTGTGACCTCCAGTTGAGTATGGATGTCCTGTCTGATCACGTCTACCTGTGTGGAAGTCGGACTGATAACTGTGCCAAATGTTCAAGAATCGTGCTAGTCAAGGTATTTTTATGAAATATTTATTTGCTTTCAATTTTTTGTAATTATAGATGGTATCTTTATTGTTTATTCTTTTATTAATGTGTTTAATAATAATTATAATAATTTTTTATATTTATTAACGTTTAATTATAATATTCATCGGTCTTATTTCACAGAGTAGTTTAGTTGAAATTGTACAATATTAAACATGAAATATTATTTTCTGATAATAATAATAATAATGCTGCAAAAGCGACACGGTAGAAATCTCAACTCTGACAGAAAAACAGGACGCTAACTTCTTTAATTCTATAGTGAGGAATGCTAACCACAAACTCCAATTCTCCGCTACCAGAAATCCAGTACACCAAATATGAGCTGCGCAAAACAAGCCACCAAATCCGCACAAAAAACCTTAAGACTTTAAGAACTTTATATCCAGAAGATATTACCATAACAACACTTACCTTTTTTTGTATTCTACCTCATTCATATAGCATTGTTCGTACCTGTTATCTCCGTTTCCCTTAGTTAGCTTTCTGTTATACCTGTCTTAATTTTTGCACAAACTACTGCGTTTTGTCAGTTTTTTTTCTTTCTATAAACATTATTATTATTATTAATAGGAAACATCACTATCAGAGATATTTAATGCGAAATAATATCCATAAGGTTTATTATACACGACAATTGTTTCGCGTGTGACTGCTACGCTTCTACAGGTGGAGGAATAAGGTCCAACATAATATATTATAGTCAGTGTACTGCAATGAAAAAACAGAAGAGGCAAAAGAGTGTGGCACAGTGTCCAATGTCATGAGAAGAGAATAACACGCCCAGAGTAGGGAATAATTGATTAAACCATAAAGAGAGGACGGGGGTGTGTGGGGAGGGGAGAGTGGGTGCGCGGTTGCAGATGTGTAGAGAATGTAGACAATCTGGGTACTCAGTGTAGTACAGAAAAGATATGTCACAGTGTAGTTAAACGATTACAAGATTGTATCGCGGCCGAAGGGAAATAATTTAAACACTTGTTAGGTCTTCTAAACTGTAGTAATTCTATCTTGCACTGTTTTTTATTCGTTATTTACAAATAAACATATTATCCTTTTGATTATAACAGTTGTTATTTTGGGTTTACTTTCGGGTTCGGTTACTTTTGGGCTACCCTGTATGTTAAATATATTTCTACTCAATATACACAAATTTTACAATATAAACTCAACTTTTAGACAATATCTTTACTTGTAGAATATAATATATAGAACCTTTACTATATTTCATTGTTGTCTGGTTAAAAAAGTGAGCACTATAGCTTTCATATATTATTGCTAGTTTATGTACACAAAACAAAAAATAGGTACATAAATAGTAGTGTAACTCATATTTACGAAATCATTGATACTGGTATAGTTACAAAGAACAATAAGTAAGTATACTTATATAGAATGGTCATAATCATTTATAATTAATAAAAACAAAATTTTAACTACTTTCTGTGAGTTTTGGATTTGTGGTCTACTTTTAAAGTGTTGTTGTATATACGTTTTAAACTTGGTATCCTGAGTATCCCATGTATTTATTTTATAAAATGAACAAATATAATTTTTAGATACTGAACATTAAATCAGTTGAGGGTTAAATACTCAGCATTAATTGCCTATAGTTTAGTGTTTAAGGGTTATAGGCATGTATTAAACTCTATATATGTATACATAGATTGTTTATCTGTTTCAAACGATATTTCCATTTGAAGTAGTAAGTTTGTTAGAAAATCAAAATCTATTCCAAAATTTAACTACCATTTTAGTAAGATATTTTTGTCATAGAAGGTTTTATTATTTCATAGTGGTAGAATAAACACTATTTCTGCATATCTATATACCTTGTATTACACAATAAATATCTTTATTAGTCATGATTAACATTTGAGTGGTTTTAAAATATCCCATATTTTTCATAATATTTAAAATAATTATTTTAATTAGCTTATAATTTAAAATCATATAATTAGTTTCACTATGTTTATAGACTACTTCTATTTACGATTGCCAAAAGTACTTCAATAAATAAATTTTGGGTCACTAAATTTTTTAAATTTTATTATGTCCGTCAAGTGTTATATCTTTTAAAATCCTGAAAAATGCCCAATTTAACATAAGTTAATATTTTAAAATTAATTTTTCTATGTCTATATTTCTATATTCCATGCAGGATTTAATTCAACACGAAGAGTCCAACTGCGCCTATCCGCCACGAACTTCTCCCCAATCCTCTGCTTTGACACATGATGATGTCACATATACACACCCAGCAACCAGCCTCCCATCTAATGGAGGGGCTGCCGGAAACTTTGTTCTACAAGAATTGGGCCGAATAGTAAGCTGGTTGTTAGTAAAGCTATTATTTTATAGAAATAAATATGTAAATAAATACAACAATCAGTTATTTAACTAGAAATTTAGTTCTACTAGCTCATTGTTCCAAATTACCGGACAAAATAATCATTCATTCCCTCTGATTCCAATCATTACGAACTCCTTACTAATAAAAAACCCACAACGTCATTCTCGGAGATTAAACTTCATGTTGACCTTTTTATATTTCCTTCAAATTCAAAACTTCTTCACAAATAAACACAAGCATAATTCATAAAATGTCACTATACTGCACCGTCGCACCAAACATTCAAGAATACGAGAACACGTACATATCACACGCATAAGTTGGAACAATGGAACATCATTCATGCTTATTTAATAAATTGGTTTACTAAATAAAATATGTCTAAAATAATTTTGCTTCAATATTTTATTAATTAAATAAAATACGTCAATGTAAGTTAAAAAGTAGTACAAAGTAAGAGCAGATCTGCCCTCCCCTCTCCTCATTTGCCCAATAGTAGTAAACTAGATAAAGTGACAGAGGATTCTTAAGAGTACCTTAGACTTCACAGGAACTACATTAGATCAAATTTATTAAAAGGAGACATGTATAATGATCTCGTTGCTAAACGTCACTAATTGGTATTCATTGATCCTTATTATTTACTTATGTAAGTTTCTACTTTTCTATTTACTAAGTTTCCTTAGTGTTCCCTAAATGATTCATAAACTCCAAAATGTTAACAATAATGTAGCTAAAAATGCTCTAGACTCTCAGTTTACAAACAATAATACACCTCAAATACAATTTATTTAAGATGTATATAGTTCTTAAGTAATTGCATATAGAATGTGAAATACATTTAAATCTTTGAGGCCTCTGCCAACATTATACTAGCGTCATAGTATATTTAAAATACGAGAATATGGATAAAAAGGAGTATTTCTATTTGAAAGATTTTTTATAAAAACAGTGTGCATAATTATTAGAAATATCTGTGTATAATTTTCCTTGTTGATATACATAACATATAATATTACCAAAGATATTTGTTTTACTTTACATAGATTGGCTATATGAAAACAGTGACTTAACAATTTGAAGAAATAAGTTTGTGGTAAAAAATAATGATCCTTTATAAATGATTGATCACTTTGATGTAAAAGACTAATAAAAAGACAATATTTTTTCTATAATAATATGTAAATGGGTTGTATATATATATTTTTTTAAATAATATATGTTGACCACAATTGTAAAATGCACACCATTTCCAATGCTAATATTTCTTTATTAATTAATTTCTATGAATATTACGCAATGACATTTTTAAATATAATTGTATGTTGTGTTATTATGTTTTAAGCGCTTAGTGCAACATAGTATCTAAAACAGCTTAAACATTGAAATGAATAAAATAAAGACAGTCGTGTTTATAACTATATCTCAGAACTTGCTCTTAATTTTCGGTTTTTATGAACACTTAAAGCATAGTACGGTTCACTTAAGCAGCAGTTTATTCATAGTGTATATTTATCAATATTCTTGATGTACTTCTTATTTGGTTATAAATTACGTCAATAGCTTAGTGACTTATTTATGCTGCGCTTTTACATTTTTTTCGAGTTTGGTTCTTTTTGTAGCATATCAACTTCATTTTAATTATTTAGATTTCAATAGACTTTTTTTTCCTTTACTAATATAAGAGTTTTAATATACATGTCGTAGAAATTAATGAATACATACCTTAAATGGCAATCTAAACTAAGTCTATTGAAACTATTTAGTGCATTTTACGATTGTGATCAACATAATAATATATCTTTTCAAAATGATGTCTAGGCTAACGCATTTATAAATTATTTTGGAACAAATATATTTAAAACTCTAGATATGATCTTTATTTATGATCACAAACTTAGTTCTTCGAATTGTTACGTCATTTTATCAGATAGACAATCTATTTTTATAAAGTGAAGCAATTATCTATGATACACACATTTATATAATTAATTATAATTATTGAAAATGCATTTAGTAGTTAACTGATATTTTTCTTTAAAAATAGAATATTGTGACCACTTTTATTTCTAATTACATATAAGATGAAATTGTTTTATCCTTGATGATCACTAGTGTTTGTTCTCTTATATTCGCCTAACAGATTAGACTACCCATGTTAGATCACACAAGAGATTCACAATCGCTCATGCTTCCACCTGATCTTTTTAGAGGTAAAGTTTTCTTTTTGTGTGTCATCCATCCGTTTATATGCCATCCGTTTACGTCTTATCTTTTCTTTGTATTATGTAGGTGATACTGTATTACCCTGTGAATTCTGTGGTGTACCTTTTGATACAAATGATTTAATTCAACACCAAGTAAGTATTTCACGTTGTAGAGTCAAGCTTAGTTTAGTAATTATACTTTACTATTTATACATCATTTTTATAAATATTTGTTACTCTTCGAATTTTTTTCGTTTTTTATACTGTATGAGCTGTTATATTTAAAAAACATCAGTAAATATTGGAGCTACTGCATTTTTAAATAGCGTGATTGAATTATGTGTTGCGTTTAACTTAATTTCACAATGGTTTTCTCTTGTTGTTAATTGTAGCAATTATGTGACAGCAATTTCCAACCAATTTTGACTCAACAGACAACATCTGACGATGATCATTTACTGGCGTACGTTATTCTTGTTTAATTATTTCTATTTATAAATAAATATATATTACTGTATTTTTTCTATTCTAATACAGGGATTTTAATGGAACGATGTTACCTTGTGAATTTTGCCACCGTTTATTCTCGCCTACCAAGTTGAATTATCACCAGGTAAATCAAATAGATTGGAAATATTATGATTGTGCTTCATAGAAGTTAATATATTATAAATAAGGAAGAGTGCGTTTACGCTTTATGGGATCTTCCTTTTTTTACTATTCTCTGGGTATGACCGACTCTCAACTTAAATCTATGCTATATAATATTATGCTTAATACGGATATAATTATTAATTTTGAAATAAAAGAGCACATTGTCCATTAAATAGATCAAAATTTTAATATGCCTGAGCCTACATTTTGGTAATTTCAGATGGACACTATATAGTGTTGTTTATATTTTAGTCTATATCCAAAACTACTTTACCCAAAACACTTGTAACCATTGAAACAATTATTGAGTGATAATTATAAGGCTCTGTGTGACTATATTTCAGTTGTTAGTATGTAGCTAGTACATACATATACGTAGCTATACTGAGGTTTACTTGCTAATGCGATCACAAATTACAGATTCTGTTTATGACGCAATATCTATTTTCTCAATCTCTGCAAGTTGGTGAATGCTGGTTTAAAATTTTGCTATAAACAGTTTTATTGCAGAGAGTAGAGTAGATATTATGTAGTATACAAAACTGTAGATACACCTGTATAGCTTGAACACTCAGCATATCAATTATCCAGCTAATCGTTAATGGAGCTAGATCGCCTTCTCTTGAGAATGTGATAGATAAAGTCAGTTTTTTATTAGTTAGGAATACGATTAGCCCTTCACAATCCAATAACTGTAGGCCACGCCTCAGAGCTTTCTCAATGCCATCACGCAATGAACTTAAATGCAGTTATGAGTATATAAAGTATAAATGGGAATGCCTTATCAAGTACAAATTATTAATAATATCTCACTATAAAAAGATAATTAAATGTTAACAAACGTATAAAATATTAGTTTCTATTGATTGTTGATGAAATATACCTAACACTCACTCAATTCGGTTATATTTGAATTAAATGAGAGTCTGACTGCGATGCATCTTACAGTTAATCGTCTAAGATGCTTGAATTTGAATGTTCTCATCCTCTGGCACGAGTGTTTGAATGTGCCAATCTCTACTCGTAATATATATATACATGTGTATGAATCTGTGGTGTGTAATATTTATAGGATTTATTATGTGTGTATAGTTCAATATTTCTTAATTACTGACTTCAGCCAAATTGCATTGATGCACCTGAGACCAGTAGAGTGGATCCAGCAGAATACTTCTCACTTGAACGATCAGTTGGCGGGTGGAGAGACGAAACCGATTCTCAAGAAGAGACGCTACAGCCAGCAGCAGCTTCTGAGTGGGTTTTGTTTAGTCCTGCTTGTTCGAATTCTTGAATTTGGTGTCCTTAGGATGGTATGACAACCGACTTTTATCGTAACGGTTTTAGCTTTTCCAATTTCGGTTCTATTTGTGATGTTCTTATTATGTATGTGTTTTCCAAAGCGCTATGAGCATATTATATGCACATACTTATTATATAGCGTCAGGGGCCCATTATCTGTTAAAACCAGCGAATTCGAGGCCGCACATGTGTAAGGATGTAAAGTATGATATGAATTTTCTACACACACATTCTTATACTTATGAAATGTTGGTTGATTTCTTTAAAATGTTTTTTTTTTAGTGCGTATTTCACATAGATAGAAAAGTAATACTATCTGTAGATTACTCCGATCTATAATGAATGTATTGGTATATTTGATATATCTGCATATATATGTTTTCATTCGATTTTGAGTATTTATTTTACTACTGAATACTACTAACATTATTGTTTTTAATAAATCAAATAGCAAAGAGCTTACTAGAAAACTATTTTTTCTGCTGTTAGGATGAAGGTCTTGATGATTAATATGGTACTCATCTACTATTTGAAACTACTTTCTTCACCAAGTCTAAATGGGGACCTATGATCCATGATCCTATAGTTTTGTAGCTTGCAGTCGCCAATGAAGTTGCTATACCGGCAGTGTTTCTGCAGTCAGGTGGCAGAAACTTCGCCGTCAATGCAAGCCAATAGATAAAAGGAGTTATATAGGAGCGTAAATTTTTACTCCGAGGTGACTGAATGTATTATGATTATTAGTGTTAATGTGCATACGAGTATTATCTTATGTTTTAAATGGATAACACAAATTTTTTAGATCGGAGGAGTCCGCTCTTATTCCGTGTGAATTCTGCTTCGAAATGATTCCAATGGATTTTTTCACTCAACACGCGGTAATTCTATTTATTTATTGTTTGGTTTTAATGTAATTTGTCACAATTATCAATTTTTTTCATATTTACAATTTTATACCAACTTTTCTGAACATGAATAAATTATAATACTGCTTTTACAATAATGGTTGATTAATCATAATCTGTGCTTCTTACATTCAGTTTGCTTGCAAGGGACCTGACCTAGGAGAACAGGCCCCAGAACTTCCATCGAAACAGAGGCCAACTTCACGAGAAGATACGCTTGTGCGATCAAAGTCGGATTCTATGTGAGAAATAGACTATTTATAAATTCGTCTTATTGCGATAATTTCATATTTTTCTTTGGTATTGACGAATATTTAATGAAAAGAAAGCAAATAATTATAATTCCTTCGTTTATCACCCTGAAACATCTGATCTATATAGTAAGTATATCTTGGTTGGAAAATAGATAATTTTTTATTGTAGTCATTAAACAATTGTAACTAATAACACATTTTAATTATTATGTATTTTTATCGAAAGATTAATTTCTTTGTTCTTTAATTAATTATCAAGTCAGTGAAAGATTGATTGCGTATTTTAAATTTGTATTGTTTCTGTTTGGGAATATTGATAAATATATCAATAGATTTATTTATTATCTTTATAGGTGTATTAGTTTTATGTATTTAAATTTTAAATATAAATACGTTTTTTAGAATTTTTACATATACGTTTATCCATACATTTATAATGGATGTATTATTTATATATATGAATAATATACTATATAATATGTTTCCTCAGAGTATACATATCATATTATAGAGAACAAATACAAGTCTAGCTTTTTTAACGGTATTTATGGATCTGTTTTAAGGATTTAGCTTTGTATGTTTTTCTGACCGTTTCCTCGAAGATGGCCCCGGATTTCCCATTTTTCAGTTTAGGTGTGCCAAGGTGGTTTCTTTGGAAAATAGGAATTTCCTGTCTGGTGCCTTTCTCGGTGCCAACTTTTCTGCACTCCTGCGCAACTACTTATGGTTTTGTATCGACGTGTTTTATCTTTTTATTTAAGTTTTAAGTCTTCCAACTAGGGACTGACCATCTTTCGACATTTAGGGCGGCATCTGTAGCACTCCCATTTGTATCTATCGACTTATGTTCTTAATGTATTGCTACACTTTTCTTGTTAATGGCTATTTAGTAAAAGTTACATAAACATTTAAAGAAGTCGCTTTTGGATATGATTGCTTGATGGTACGAGTCGCATTTGGGTGTAGAGTTGCTATCAACGTCTACAGCGATGAGGAGAAGTTATCGGAGGTGGTGGGCTGGATTACCGCCTCTGAATTTCAAAAAGACGAAACTTGTGACTTGGCTTATTGCTTGGCACTGACTCTCTCTGTTCATGGCAGAGTGGGTGTCGAGAGGGACATCTTTATGTTGCGACAGGTTTTTTTCTTTTCCATTTGGCGGCCTTACGCCACACCTACACACTCTTTGATCCAGCTGATCACATTCTTTGTCATCCCTTCACTTTCAAGTCTTTCACTCGTTGTCAGAACCTCCGATTCGTCGCGAAGAGGCAATGCTCATAGACCTGAGAGCTGCTGTGGAGTTTACATGACTACTTACTGGAAGATAAATTGTTTCCTCGGTTATTAATTTTTATCGAGCATTTTTTTACCAACCTACTTTACCAGAGCCTTTATTTTATATTGTTACAATTTCTGTTGTTTTTAGTTAGCTGTTATATCACACAATACTTTATTTTATACTGCCAATATACTCACTTCGGTTGCTATCTATAAGTTATATTAAATACTTCGCTTGCATATTTCTTGAAAAAAGTTGTGTACGCTAGATGCATTTTTACTTTATGACATTAATTAGTTAGATTAGTATGCCTATTCCTCGTTTTATTATTTTATTACATCAATGGCTTATGGTTTGTTATAATCAAATAATTACTTATACTTTTAAACCTGCAATTCATTATTTTAATCATAGAGTATACATAGAGAAACGACTCAGGCTGTGTTTTGAATGTATATATTGACAAATACATATTAAAAATCTTCTAATTAATTGTAGATTTCATTTCTTATGTTTATTTTTAATTTAAACGCAAACGAAAAACAATTTTGTTTGTACTACTGCTTGTCTACCTCCGTTTATGAGTAGCTTAATGTAAATAAATATTTGTTTTATGCATAATTAAATAAATAAAATGGAAACAATCTATTTATTAATAATATAAGTATAGAAAACTGAAATAGATGCTGTGAATATATATACACAGCATATAAGCATGTATATCCAAGCATATCAGTACTTTATAATAACAATAAATGTGCATAATGTACTGGTTTGCAAATTAATATACAAATGGAAATGATGAAAAATTACCTATTAAGAATATATAAAGAATATACATATACAATACATACCAAAAATATGTAATGTTATTTTGCTATAAAATTATATAAATTAACTGTATAATAAAAAGAAAAAAATTTACTTCACCAGATACTAACTTTAATGTTATTCAGTTGACGTTTCGCTTTACAGCTTTATCAAAACTTAAGTACAGTTTGCATTTATAATGTGTTGTAACTATTTTACTGTACTTAAGTTTTGATAAAGCTGTAAAGCAAAACGTCAACTGAATAACACTAAAGTTAGTATCTGATGAAGAAAAAGTTTTCTTTTTATTATATTAATACAACCGAGATACGTGGAGCCTTATATTTTAAATTAACTGTAGTCTATAGTTTTGCATTTGGAAAAAGTAAACGTTCATATTTTAGTGATTTCAGCAGTCATAAAGGCATTTTTACTGCTAAAACATTTGCCAGGGTAGACATGAATGGCGGCCATTAATATTAACAAAATCACAATAATAGTCATTTATTTCCAAAATATTTCTCTGTGTGTAATCTATGATTTTAACGTCGTTTTGGATAAACTAATTCCATGCACCAGTGATAGAATTGTTTGTGGCACTATAAACCATGCAGTAACTATTGCTTAATAACTATCTGCACATAATATTTATATTGAATTTGTAACTTCTTTGTACTATCTTTTTGTAGAACTGAAGATTTGATTCCTTGTGAAATTTGCACCGAAATGATCGCCGTTGAATCTTTTACTGATCACTTGGTAAATGCTTACATATTTAATTCAATTGTCAAATGATCATTTAAAGAGTAGATTCTTTCTATATTTTGAGGGTCATATGTCTTTAGACGGCTGTTTTCAGATCGTCTATAAGTCTCATTCATTACTCCGGTATAAGCTTCAACTAATCCAATCTACTTATTTGTAATACATAAAATTTATGCAGACCAAACTTAAATAATACTATGAAAACTAGCATCATTGTATTATATCTTGTTAAGTTAGTAAGTTCTACTATTGCATTCGAAGTAACCCTGATATTCAGAAATCAATTACTTCCGATTTTACACATGAACATATTATTATATTAGATTGAACTAATATATCAGTTTACGAGAAAAGTTTACCAAACAAAGGTGCCTCCATCGTTATTATATAAATGTTATATATTTTTCAATTTACTTTCAATATAGGAAAGTAAATTTAATGTAAATGTTCTAAATTTTGTAGATCAGTTCTGCTGCCCAATTTAAAAATGCTGCATATTGCGAAATTTTGGAGAAATATTGTTTCTGTTTGCCTTTTTCTTAGGTAGCATTCGACAATTTAAAAAGTACACTCGAAAAATATAGTATACTATAAGTTACCCATTATAGCCACCAAAAATATACACTTTTTAAATGTTATAATATACTATAAGTAAATATGTGGACTCTGCATCAAACTTGATTTTGTAAGAAGTGTTTGGAATTTGACCTTAGCATTATATTATGGTTATTATGAATGAATTATAAAATAATAACTACTTTAGCTGTTCTATTTTTCTTTTTCTTGTATGCTCAGAAAAATTGTGAAGCGAGCAATTCAGACTTTGTA
This sequence comes from Invenusta paracnida, assembly GCA_036023295.1. Taxonomy (NCBI): domain Eukaryota; kingdom Metazoa; phylum Platyhelminthes; order Proseriata; family Coelogynoporidae; genus Invenusta; species Invenusta paracnida. The sequence continues at coordinate 23,298 of JAYRBW010009341.1, forward strand.
GATAGAATCGTATCGGAAGTCCCTTCAAGAACGGCTGTTATACCACAAAGCAAACAACCATCAGTTCTGTACTCTGAAACCCGAACCACAGCTCAAACTAGTGTCCCTCGTGAAAGTACAGTCAAGACCAAGATTGAGTATGCTTATGATCTCATAGAACTTATAGTTAATATACTTGTATTTTGTACTAGTTTTAAATGAGAATATGTTCCGTATTATTCGATTTATTTTCATATCTGTCCTAACTAATTAGTGCCATCCAAGCTATTTAATTTCTTATTTTGTCATTTAGCCTATTCTTCCAATCCACTTAAAAACTAAACCATATATTAAAAAATTATATTACGTATTATAACATAAAAGGCTAAGTTATGTAATCCGTGAAAACATAAAACCAAAGAAAGCATTCTCTCTTTGTGCAATGGTATAATATATATTTGTTATCTTAGTCTGTTACTACATATTGTAGTCCCGCAGCTAGCACCCTCCAGCTACAAGGAACGGTGTACCAACATTGACCCCCCCCCCCCCTATAGTCCCGCAGCTAGCACTCTCCAGCTACTAGGAACGATGAACCAATATCGACCCCCCTATAATTGTAGATAATGGTGTCAAACCTTCAAATATATACGTCTGGAGGGTTGGTTTGAACCCCAGTGGCATTTTAAAATTTCCCATATTAAAGAATAGTAATATTTTTACAATTTAAGCTCGATTTCCTCAAATTATTATTTTTAATATAATACAAATATTTATGACCTTTTTAAAAGTTATGTTGCATATGATTTTAAACATATATTTATTGTTTTTATCTTATAATCAAAATTAAACACACATATCATGTCATTGCGTTTCCAGAGGCTTTTGAATATGGGTACATTGACCAATTTATGTTAATTTTATTGTTATAATTGACCTGGTACTAATATTCAAAAGCATCTGGAAACGTAATGACATGATATGTGTGTTTAATTTTGAATGCTTATATATAAAGTAGTATATGTATACAGATGTATGTACAATTATATTTTAAAGAATTATAAATGTGTGGTATTTTATTATTTTGTTTTCAGAACTGAAAATTCGCTCATTCCTTGTGAACATTGTCTTCAATCAATAAATCTCAATGACTTTTCAAAACATTCTGTGAGTCTTATTCTTGGTCATGTTTTAATCTTATTATTATTTACTCAATATAATATTTGGTATATTTGAAACTTTAAATGAACCATGACTTGATTCCATGCCTTATGCATGTTGATATTATCAATGGGATGAATGATCTGGGTCTGGTTGTTGGAGTAATGGTGTAATATTTTTAATATAGTTCTTTAACATATTGTTGTTTAGACTACTTTGGGGGAGGTTATAATAATTGCCCCTTTTAGATGATTTGGTTAACAATGGGACTTTATCACAAATAGTCACAATAATATATATAAAGAATAAGTTAATTTTAATTCAGCTAAAGTTAGAATTTTGTACTAAAACTGTGCCTATTTTGGATATATAGCGGCTATATAATAATATGTTATTCTTTCTTTCTATTTATTTATTTAATAATTAATTATAATGTCTAATTTGAAAGGCTCTCACATGACAAGAATTACAGGGTAACCTCAATATTATTATCTGTTAAATTATGGTATTTTGAAGGCGACATTCAAACATTTGAAGAGTAGCGTTTAACTTTTGCAACGTGGAATGTTCTTCAAATATCATCATTCATTTTATAAGTTATTTTCCAAGGTAGAAATGCAGCTATTGATAACGTCCATTTTGATAGACATTACATAATATTATGACATTTTTGACATGCCGTCAAAACCTACCCTGTTATGTATCAATTACATATATGAATGCAGTCTATAAAATATATCTACAGCTATAATACTGATGGCAAAAATGAATTCTTATCAAAGATTTTTAAGAATGGCCTAGAAATGCCATACTTTTTCGTTATACTTGTTAAATAATCTGATTCAAATAATCTGTAGGGTAAAATATAATACCAATTAATGTGTTTTATAAAACATATATTATTGCATTATATAATTAAGATGTGTAGTTTATAAAGAATTATAACGCGAGAAAAGTTTAAAATGTCTTCACTTTTCAAAAACGTAAGTATACTTATCTTGCAAATATCAATGCTACGTTTCAATTTTTAATTTCTATGAAGGTAACATGTCAAGGAAGAGAAACTTCTTCGGACCAACCAAGAGCTCACTTTCGGTATGAATCAGTCCAGAACCGAGGAACAAGTATCTCCTCGAGAGCTCAGGACTTTCAGTATGAATCAAACCAGAACCGAGGAACAAGTATCCCCTCGAGAGCTCATGACTTTCAGTATGAATCAAACCAGAATCGAGGAACAAGTATCTCCTCGAGAGCTCAGGACTTTCAGTATGAATCAAACCAGAACCCAGGAACAAGTATCCCCTCAAGAGCGGGAAGTCTTTGGGATCCAGCAAGAGCATTACCACCTGATACTAACGGAGTTCATCAGTGAGTCTAGTCTTAACCTACAAACAGGATGTATGAAGAAACATTCTGATTATATGGTTACTAGTAATATTAATATCAATACTGCATTGCGAATATATAAAGTGTGCGCAAAAATCTAAACCCTGATTGCGTTTATAAAAAAAATATGCTTTTTATCGGGATTGTTGCATAACAAATTAAATTCTGAAATTAAAATCATGTTACCTACCAGTTTATATCTTATCCTAAGAGATATATATTATAGTTCAATTTCCTACAAATCATTAAATATATAATTTAGTGATGACTACGTATATCAAATTTTTTGTCTATGCTATTTCTTGGCACATATTCCAATTTAATTCGCGTAATCATTAAATTTTGATGCTGTTAATTGAATTTCTAAAAAATTGAACACTGACATATTTATTTTCTTATATATATAAGCATATTATTCGGTTATATTCACAAATAAGTGTGCACTATGCATTTGTTCTCGTTTATATTATATATATGTATATGTGCATTAATTGCTTTATTCGATATTTTCAGGTATTGTCTTTTATTTCTGATTTGAAGGATTGGGGAGTCTCTGTATAATATAAATATAAACTTATCCTATTATGGTCATCCATATTTTTACCTAAACTGAAATAGTATATTTTGATGTATTGTTCAATGATTATTTTCTAAATTCCATTAAACGGCTTTAAATTATCATTCAATTTATGATTTTTAAATCATTTTTTCAAAAATATTAAAAAATAACTTATATTTAATATAATTTAAACGTGTTTTGCAATTATTTCAAGTAGTCTATCATAATCATTACATTATCTAGAAAGTACTTCTGGAATCAGATTTCCCATAAGTTTGATATTTTATGTACGTTACTTCCGAAAGCGGGGTGCGCGTGCAGCCCAGACAATTTAAAAACATATTTTCTTGACAGCAAATCATGCATTTAACTTTAGTTATTTACTTTATGTTACTTTCATATAGAGTATAGGTAATATGACTATTTAATATAAAGTTATGGATAAGTTATCCACCCCACTTCCGGTGGATAAGGCTTAATAAAACACGATATTACAGCTCTCCTTCTTAATATGACTTAACAGAATTTATAGCCAAATTGGTGTATCTTTCTCTCTCACTCGTACATGTCCACCAATCAGGAGAGACCAGACGAACCTCAGGAAACCGCGAGTGCCGTCACAAGGGCAGAGTCGTCCACATGTCTCACATACTAGTTATGCCGGTGAGACGACAAGAAGTCGAGGATCTGTGGGGCCATCACGGGCCGATTTGCTTCCTCGACGGACACTTGCTGCAAGTGGACAGATATGGCCAGTCCAGGGAGCCTCTGTTGCCATTGGAGGGACTAACTTCAGATCTCAGTAGGTCTATTTGCATTAGAAATCCGAGTCATATAATGAAATGAATAACGATAAGTCAATTGTAGTTGTATCTTGAGATTCCATTTATTTTATCTGCCTGATTTAGGTTTTAAAGTAAAAATTCGATTGCTGAATATACTATCAACAGTGAATTATAGTTTATTGTGTTAATTCAAGCATCCTTTGCTTCAAAATTACTGTGCATTGTTATATGAAGTTGTATAATATATATTATGTTTTCTGGGGTAACATGTTGTTGGACTTTTAAAGGTGCACACAACTTTAATAAAGCACTCTAATATTTTCTTTCAGGGATGCACGTATAGGGACAGATAAAGGAAGAGACCGCACAACTGTAAGTCATAAAAGTTGTCTCATTACTTCTTCTCTGTTTCGTTCAATCAATGAAACTACTGTCATATGTTTCTGTCAAAGAGTTGTCCGCTAGTCTGTCAACAAGTTTTCCTAAACTGTATTCACAGTAGGCTGTGGATAGAATAGAATTTAATCGGATGGTTTCATCTTTTAGCTTTGTTTCTTTCTTTCGCTTAAATTCGCTTAAATAATTAAATTGTCAAATTTGTATAAAATGCATTACCCAGAATTTAAGTGCAACCGTCTTATCAAACTTTTTGTAAAATGTTATTGTTAATAAAAAATGTGTATTTTAAAATATTCAGTTTCATTACTCTTTAAATGAATCAATTCTACAGTTTTATTATAATCATGTTTTCGTAAATTGAGATATCTCAATATCAAATCAAGATTAGCAATTAAAATGGCTCTAGGTATTATAGACGCAATTGATAGGTGAAGTGAATAATAGAAGTTAAATAGTTTATATTGATGTCCATTATGATGTCTGTCTTTAAAAAATAGATATAAAGAATAACATATAAAGAAGAAATATGTTATGATTATATAACTTAGCATTTAATATTGCAATAATGTCATTCATTTAGATTATGTGTTACCCATTTCAACTCCAGTAAAGTATTGTAGTATTATTTAAATGGTTAAATTAGTAGTAACGCCGTAATTGGTAGTTTTGAATTTTATAATAAATTTGCTTTAATTTGATTTAAATATTTTATAAATTATATATATTTTGTTAGTTTTAATGTAATTTTTGGTTTAGTTTGGTTCTATATATACCAAGCGAGCAGTCATATCATGTAGTTGGTAAAGTTATGACTCTCGGTCTATTAACTAATATAATTAAATCAGGCTAACATAACTACGAATATTACTTTTAAAATATTGTGAAATAATTATAAATATTTTAAAAATTTGACCTAAGCTATTTCTTGACATTTTTATAGTTATTAACATGTACTCATATTGGTTTGTGCCCTAGTTTTTTGTTAGATTATTTGTTATCTATTTAATTCTTTTTGTTTTTCAGTCTCGAGCAAGAGGAAGGAGAACATACAATTTTTGATACTACACGTATATTAACGTGTCCATATAATTGTGCGATACAGATACTTTCCTGTACATTTTGATTAATATATATTTTAAATTATTTTGGCACATTATAGGCCATATCATAAATTGTTTATTCAATATCATATCATTAAGCAGTCTAAGAATAAGTAGATTAAAAATCATTATTTAATAGAAAACAATCTTCAATAAACTTTTAAAGTCCATAAGGATTTATCTTACAGTTTCAATTTTCTTTTTTTTTAACTTTTGAATATATTTATGTAATTCATATTCAGAAATGATATACATGTGGTACTGTCTGTATTATATTCTTAAATGTAATGCTTTTTCTCTCCTACTACAAATGTATCTTCCTAGAAATGTTTATAAACAGAATTCTTACATGACATTTTTTACCAAATTCTTTGGCAATCCAAAGAATAATTATATATATTTTACCAAATTTAATAATTTTCAAGATTACGTGACTGGTCCTAAACTTGTTCCGTTTAAAAGATAATTAATTGTTTTAATAATAAAATGCTACAATTCCAGCTTGGACAAGCTTATAAACAACCAATGGAAAATACAGGAAAAATAATGTTGCTATATTTTTAAACTTACAAAGGTTAGTGCATATGTACAAAATTTGAATAGAATATATATTTTTTAAAGTTACAAGAATTATAAGCGTATATCTAATACCTATACGATAGGAACAAATTCTAAAATTTTACTTGCTCAAACATTTAATGTTTTGTCCACTTCCTGGGACGCTTTCTTTATTTTGATCCATTGAATATACATATATATTAATAACTAGGACTGCGAAAGTTAAACTAATATGTTTATTTCGACATGATATTAGTGTTTTTTTTGTGATAATAATCCAATTATTTTAACGGAGATAGCCATAATATTATTGAATATACATATATATATGTTGAATATTGTCGCGTGACAATGACTTGATTAAATGAAATGTAATAAAATAAAAGGCCTAAATTGGATATATTGTGTACTGCATATATGGGTGTTCTTATGCATATGATTTTATTGAATGGACTAAATGATTTATAGTGTCGAGTTTAATAATAATTATTTATTTAGGAAAATAATAGTACAGATTAATATATTGTAGGAATACAGTAGCAAATAAATGGGCAAACATTTCTTACAAATCTCAAAGATTATAAAAGAAAGTAAGATACAACACTGACCAAAACTTTGTGCAATTCATTTGAGAAAAAATTGGTGGCTCCCATGTAAAATTATATTATTATTTTTTACTAATTAGTAGTATAGTTAGTATAAATTTGTAATAAATATTGGAAAAATTATAAGAACTAAATATTTGTAAATATGTATAAAAAATACAATCTTTATAAGCATTAATTTTGAATATATTGCTATATAGTATTAAAAAATGAACAAAACCAACATATCTTATTAATATATTACAAGCATGGTGGCATGATGATCAAGCATTAATCAAAATATATAAAAATTGAATAATTTAATAGAGAAACACTACGTTAGTTATATAGATATAATAGTATGTATAGATAAATAAATATTAATAAAAACGAATTGTTACGAGTGTAAAAATCAAAAACTGGAGGTTATACTCGTAATTTTGTCTATTAATAAATGAAAAAAATATATTGATAACAGTAAATTAGTAGGTACTATAGTGAGTAATAAAATAAATTAATAACCATTTTTTATGTAGAAAATATTGAATCAAATATTACTCATGAAACACAATCATTATGACGAATGCATTATATTTAAGATATGATTGAAAATATATTTAGTATGGTTATAAATAAAGAATATAACGAATTATAGTTTAAAGAATCTGGTAAAATTCCATGATACCTTTCACATAACAAACTTAAAGAATGGATAGGATTTATAACTTGTTTGTATTATTTGAAAAATTATAATGGATGTATTACTTCAAATATTATCTTTGATAAACCTTCCATAATTAGTATGGAATTTTTTAAGTATTAAGTAAATTAAATTTATTAAGAAAAATGACTAAATCGAATAAGAAAAGAGACACACAGTTGTGGCTTCAAACTACTATACTGTAAATTACAAACAGTTCTACCGCAGAAGAGCTGGACAACGTGCTGTTTCGATCTGTCGGTTGAGCACAATCTCGCAATGCTATAAAATACGATACCAGCACATACCACTAATGTATATATTACAAATATATCATAAAAGATCATATTTACATATACTGCCTAATTAAAGAGTAAGTTGTATAGTTGATATAAACAACTGGTTTCGCACTTATGGCTTACAGAAGCCGCGCCGTCCAAACACCGTCTGGCAACACACATTTTAGGTCACCAATGGTCTTTTTGTTAGGGTATTGGTTGCAGGTATCGAAGTTTTTTCCATATTTCACGTAACATTTTATAAAACATGTAGGTATTCATACATATAACAAAATTTAAATAATAAATTCAATATCTATAAATGTTAGAGCAATTAGAAAATTAAAATACAAATAATTACATGTTAGTATAATTTTATAAGTAGGTGTTTCAAATTTTGCTTTGACGTTATATCTAACATCGACAATTATTGAAAAAATTATTTATTTTTCTGTCACAAATAGGTTATATTATATTCAGAGAATTATAATAGATATTTGTAGTCCTTGATTTTTTTATTATATTGTAGTAAATCTCAGAAAACTATCCATAATTTTAATGAATATAATCACATTTTCTGTTATTTAAATAATCTTTGCGTTACGAATTACATATTTATTTTGGATACAGATTAATTGTATAAAAAGATTTACGAAAAAATATGCTGTTTATTTTGTAATTTAAAAATAATTTATATGCCTCGTGTTAAAAAACCAATTTGTTTACTATTAACTAAATAGTACATATTTTAAAGTATAAAATGTTACTTATTCTCATAAAACAAATTGTTCAATATTTCATACAAAATATGGGCGTTCGTGCTAAAATGCATAGGTTATTTTACATACTACTATTAAGTAACAATAAATTGACAATATTATATTTCATGGAAAATATTATTTACATCTTAAATTTCCTTCTGAATATATTGAGTGAAAATTGATTTAAAATATTATATGGTTTGTGAATTTTAAAAGTCAGATAATTCGATCATCAAAGGTAATTCAAATTTGTTAATCTCATAAGTAAAATAATACAGCTTATAGCTCTAAGCAGACAAAATCATGTAGACTATATAACTAAACATTATAAAAAACCAAAAATACTTTTCTACCCTAAATTCCTAAAAAATGGTTTGTTCGGTGATTCTACATGTATTGCTAAGAAACATTAATTTAAATGATAGTTGTGTATTATTTAATTAACGTTATACGGTATTAATTGAAGAACTTGATTTGCTATAGTTAGGGGCTATAATTATCAATAGTCTACACCTTGAAGTAATTATTTAGTATATAATGAGTATAGTATCAAAAACTCCTTCAATAGAACCCGTTCAATTTCGGAACCTATGAATTAATGTCTAAAGTACATTTGAATGTTTTCAACTTTTTGGATGCCATTTTGTTATATATACAAAACGGGTACACATATTATGAAAACCCATACGTTTTAATTACATTCTTACGAATGTATGCCACATCTTGATATATCTATTCAAAGTGGCAGCGGTCAGGATCAGTCAATTAATTTTCATTTTTTATCGGATAACTTGTGCGCTGCAGAAGTTTGTTCAAATATAAAAATACACACAATATTTAAATTATATACTACTGAAAAAAGATGTCATGCTAAAAGTAGTATATAAAGCATATTTTTAAATATAAATTCCAGAACATTTGTACTAATTCATTTGTTAATTTAAAAAAAATTGTGTGGAATAAGTATAATTCAAGTCATCATTTTAAACAAAATTAACAGGTGACAACTCTTGTCAGTCTTAAACTCTATAAACCACAATAAAGCAATAAACTATATTTTGATTTGTATTGATGTCCGAATCAAATTCGTTAAATTTTGCAAAACTTATTAGATATTACCACTCAGTACAATCGTGCTAAGGTACTTAACCCACACATTTATTTTTAAATTAATAAATTAGGAATAAATGCGTTTATAAAAGCTGCAGTTGGTAGTACCTATGTATATATAATATACCTATACGTCAGGTATATGTCCACAACGTCCATCACCTTTGCTGTTGGGGAGTTTGCTGATGTTCACGACGTCCACATCATAGAGTATATAATTAAACACAGAATTTTACTCTTATTATTTCACATTCGTCAAGCAGAAAATTTTTGAAATGAGAAAAATCGTTTTATTTTATGAACATTTCTTTAAACTAGTATAGGTACCACAGAGTTGGTATATCTAGAAAATGTTTGTAGTAAATTTATTATCTGGTTATAACCCATTACTTCAAATATTTACTTCAAAAAGGATACCAGCTAGTATTGAAAGTACAAAATGTAAATTTATTATGTTATCATTTCGAATGAATAATCTCAAAAGGTTTAATAGTTATAAATGTAAATAAGTATAACATATATACTTTCACGTACGGATCAGTTATAGTAATATTTAGCTGTATACTGAATGAATAAGAGTGAAATCACTGTGTATTACCATGGTAGAGACAACATATACGCTTAAAAATCGATGTATTACTTGATTTTAGTGTGAGCGTACTTAGTACTAATAAAAAGAGTATTAATAGTCAATGAGTAATATTCATATGCTAATGACAAATTTTAAAATATATTTGTTATAACGTTTGCATTTTTTATGTTGCCAAGTTACAAAACGCGCACAATTTCAAAAGTACTTTATTTCTATGAATCTTGATATAATATCTTAAATCAATATCAAAATAACATCCCGCTACGTAACCCCACTAAAGACAAAGGTATGACTTTACGATATCTTACTGTAGTAGAGGTACTGTATATTTTTAAAGCTTGGGTACGGGATCAGGTCAAAACGTAACTGAGTCAAAATGTAACTACATAGAAAAAAATTATGGGATGTACATGCAATGTCAGTTAGAATTGGTTACTTCGTGTTAGGGATGAAGAAAAGATGGAATCTCAATGTTAGAAAATCGACATTTAGTGTATAATCCTGAACCTATCAATCATCGATTATATTTACATGGTAACATTTTGACTCAGTTACATTTTGACACTATTAATATTATATTTTGACTCAGTCATATTTTGACTGTAAGTCCTTGGGCACACATTTGCTTTGTCTTAAGCACCACTGGCACTGGATGATTACCAATCCAGAAGGATGATTATCAACAAATTAATTATCATCAAAATTAGTTTACTACTACTAACTTAAGTTAAAGTATAACTATAATACAATTTGAATTAGTAAATTAGTAGATACTAGATAGTTCAGAAATTTCCTAAAATAATTTTTACCAATAATAACATGATAGATAGATTAATATTTATCATTGTGATTTAGAAATCTGTTTTTCATTTTAATTTTTTTTCAGGAAATAACAAAAATTATAGTATTTAAATTTTTATTCATTTTTATATATAGTAATTAGCTGTGATTGATTTTATTTGGTTGATCACACTGTGATCAACCAAAAAATAATTATTTTTAATTTGATATCCACATGGGATATTTAAGAGATATTGCATATATTTATTTCTATATAATTATAATTATATCATAATCTTATAAATTATTATATTATTCAAATTATTCTATAAAAATATATTTAAGTCTTTAAGATAAGATATAACAATAACCTATAGTATATAAATTATTTATTACAAAAATATATCAGTTACAAAATTTCCAATTATGATTCAAATTTAAAATACATAGATTGATTAAAAGCAGATAAAAACATTATTTAAATACCTAAATTTCCTTTTTATATACAATACTTCAATATTTTATATAAAAATAACATTATTTAGAGGATCAATTTTTAATAAAGAAACATAATAGTTTATATTTTTATTATAGGTAATATTTTTCTTGTTATATAAAAATTAAACAAAAAATATATTTTATTCATTAGAGTTACTACTAATATTATTTAAAAATAATAATGCCATAATCATAGAAATAGGAGAGGATAGAAGCGAAACAGCAAGCCAAAGCTAGATGCAATTTTGTTGACGGAGTAAGGCCAGTC
>JAYRBW010009342.1:0-13413 GCA_036023295.1 Invenusta paracnida
TTTTGTATGCATTTTCTAGCGCTGCTGACATAGCTTGCTATTTGTGGCGCTATACAAAAATATAATTATTATTATTATTATTATTAATTTATAAATAGAAAATGATATCATCAATAACTGACTAATCTACATGTAATTGATGAAATAGTTCAGCTATACTTGAATTTATTCATTCTAAAATTTAAAAGATTAAGATTAATAAAAAATCGCAACTAATCTTTCTTATAAATACAACATAATACAATCAAAATTTAAATATGCCTCATCTCAAAATATTTTTCACTGTAAATGAATTATAAACTATACTTTAAAAAGCATTTCGAAAAAAAGTAAAATTTAATATTGCTATTAATATGAGATGTTAAATTAGACAAACATGTCACAAGATGGAAAATTAAAATAGAAAATTTAAGAAAACTAAAAAAGATTTTATGTGTTAAGCTACAAAATAACTATTTTATATACAATATATTATTAAACTATCTATTTCATAAGAAATAGATACTATCGTTTATATTCTCCAATTACAGAAATGTTTTGTAAGCTAACGACTTTTTACGTGTTCAAATTATATAAGCCATAAAAATATAAAGCATCACATTTTTGTTTATAACATGATATACTAAATTAGCCAAACAAAGCCAAATTATATAAGCCATAAAAATATAAAGCATCAAATTTTTGTTTATAACATGATATACTAAATAAACAATTCTAAGAATTTATAAAATTAAAAAAAAAAATTTTCTTCTAAAAAAGTTCTGATATATTTATTGAGAAGACCGAAATCACACGCTTTGAGAAAATAGATTCAAATTTAAAATATAACTTACTTGTGAGTTTTTAATAGTTTACAGAACATTGTGATTTTGCAGAATCTATGGTTAAAATATATTTTACAATTTTGCAAGAATACTTTTATAAAATAAGTCTGCTGATGAATATTGTAAAGGTTTAGAAATATAGATGGTTTATTCTTATTTATACTCGTATCTTAAATAAACATATTTTTATATCTAGCTTCCAAGAAATAGTGTGTTATTACTTTAAATAAAAACAAATATATCACAAATTTAAATAAAACAATAAACTTGTCTTGTTTAAAAAACTAAAATTCTGCATTCTATATAATTTTTCTACTTAAATAATATTTTGGACAGTTAAATAATGTTTCTTAAAAAATGATAATATGTCAAATCCACAATATAAAAAAATGTCATCACATAAAAAGCATAAAGCAATTGTTTAAACAAACAAAGAAAATTGCATTTTTCAAAACGTATAATAAAGATGTCTTTTGAGCAATACGATTATTAGTTAGTATAATTACCTAACTTTAAAAGAGATAAAAATAGCTAAAAATATAATCGAATCTTTATTTATATCATAAAGGAGCATTATAAATTCAGAAATAAATATTAACAAGTCAACCAAATCGTATACTATATTTGAAGAAATGTTATAATTTATATATTTCTGTTCGATATTTTTAGCGTATAGATATTCTCAATCCGAATAAATATTCAAAAAGAACTTTAAATTCGCTGCCGAAAAAATTCATACAATAATAAAAACGTCCACAACTATGTTATATAATTATAAAGTACTGAACAAATATAGTTGAAGTAATATTAACAGTACAATTGAAGTACTTAGGAAAAAACAGGAATAAGTTCAGAAATAATGTTTTCTTCATCTATTTAAAGTGCAGATCAATTTATGTAAATGAAGAAAAAATCTTACATATCTCAACACTTATGCCTTAACAAAATACAAGAATAGTTTTGTTTCACATAAGCGTCAAATTTTACCAATTTTAACAACAAATTGTAACTGGTATCTGGGATTAATAGAGAAAAGAAATAGTACCTATATACTTCGTAAACTCACAAATAATAAAATACAATCAAAGAATCAAATGTATGTAATAACTTTTAGTATACAGCAGAAGAGTATTACTAGTTCATTGCGTCCCGTGATATTAAGTGATAAAGTCAAACAATATACATTAATGAAATAGTATTATACTGAGGAATTATAATTATGTACATGTGAGACGTAAGTATTTGACAAATGCCTCAAACATGACAGTGTACAGACATGAATATGTTTAACGATATAAATGCACAAAATTTGATAAAATAAAGAACTTATAAAATATATACTAATCAAAAAATAAATACCAAAGTTGATTGTAAAATATAGAAGCACAATACATGGTACATCAATTCAAGTAGAAAGTACACGTCGATCATTTTCAACGATAAAAGAGGTTCTCAAACTTAACTTTTTACGTGATGAGAACCAATTATTTAGAAGTATCCAACAAGAAATACACAGCTTTCTTTTCATCTAAAAATCAAATATGTTCCTTTCTAATTCCAGAAACCCTACCACATGATTATACACACTGTCAAGTCTGAATATTTATTGATTAACACATTATATATATAAGTCTAATACAATAGGTTTTACGTTTATAGTTCTATACATCAAGAAACAAGTAATATAGAATAGCATCACGAATATTAAGAAATAAAAAGCTCTTCAATAACTCTGCAAAATAACAAAGAAGGAAACGAAATAAGTAGACATAATTCAAAATTTAGATATACATCGGAATCAAAACTTAAGTATACAATAAAATGGACTCTGCCCATACATTATAATCTAGAAATTGACATTATTAACATGGGATAAAGCAGTCACATAGAATATCGATTATTCTCATCTCTTAGCTGGACCATATTGCGTTCTGATGAAGTGGGTTTGTTTTTTCCAACGCTTCCTCCGCCATTCATTCGACGTTTCTCAACTAAGACCTGGGGTTTCGATGAACAAGTAGTTGACGTCTGGTAACACCGGCCACCACAACCACCCCTAACAACGCCATTCTCATCACCAGCATCGCCATCAGCCCCACCACCGGTAAACATCCCTTTGGCCACGTCGAGAAAAGCTGTGTCAGCCAGGATGTAAATCAGGGCATTCACTAAACAGTCAGCGTTGGACAGAAACTCAGCGATCGTAATCAGTAGTGTAAAGGTCAAACCAAAGGGTGCCATATCTTTTCGCGTCAAAGTCATCAACTCCTTGCAAACATTGATAACAAAGAGAGGCGCCTCGCAGCAGAAGTAAGTTGTCCCTAGCAACGAAATAACCAGAAGCGCCTTTCGGAACCGTCGACAGGCATTGCTGGCGTTTATGAGCACAGAGTGCCAGCTCATTATCGAAGCAACCAGGATGAAACAAAAAGGAAGCCAGAATTGAACCGTGATGTAGAAGATATTGAAGACACCGAGGCTAATCTGTTTGTCTGCGGATGCTCGGGTGAGATAAACGAGAACGTAGTACACTCCACTACGCTGGTTCTGGCAGTAGAGGGCCTCCGAGGGCATTACATACATCGCCACAAAGGTGTTGAAGACTAAAAAAACCGTGAGAATAGCCAGTAGAAGAAGCACCTGCCATACAACCGACGGTCGACGCGATTCGGGTGTCGTGCGGAAGCGGGAGTTGAGAATATAACACCGAACAAGGGCCACAACCGTGATCCACCAATTCCTGGTGGCAAATAGGGCATTTGAGAGAGCCGTATGGAGGTAGGAGAGCTCGGAGTAGGCGAAAACTCCCATGAGCGTAGAGAAAGGAATCCCGCGAACACCGCTCGAGTATTTGTAGAGAAGATTGATGGTATGAAAGGCCGAGGTGTACTGGTGCATGATCTCAACAATCGAGAGCAGGAAGAAGTAGACCTGAACAGTAGTGTAGACGCCCGAGCGGAGGACGCGACAAAAGACCACGAGGCAAAAGCACTTGACAAGGACATTGAGACAACAGATGGCGACAGTGAAGCGCATAAGTTGACGTAGGTGGTAGATTGTGGTGCCAACTTCGTGCGTGATGGCGCGGACTTCTGGGGAGGTGGCGTTGAGGTCCTCCATGAACTGATTGTTTACCTCGACCGGGCAAGTGGAATTGGTCAAATTGCGTTCTTTAAAGAGGATAAGGAAACCCATTTTTCCTATTTCCTTTCTCGTATCCCCGTCAGTCAGTCAGTGACAGTGTGATTAATAAACAGTTATAATGAAGATAAGGAGTGGAAGCGATGCGATGTGATACATACAGCCAATGATGATGCGATTAGATTGCTCATTTTGTATTAGACAACAGTAGCTTGATATATGATATTGTATCATTCAATGTCAGACAATGACGCTGGCTGCGTATCTCACAAACAAGACTGAACGTTATATGAGTATACATGTGAGATAAGGAACGCGTAAAAGATAGCTGCAAGAAGTTGCTTCTAAATTTTAAAGATATGAACTAATAAATAATTAAGACAGGAAAGTGTATTATTATAAATTTAGCAAAAAATAATTGTCTGCTGAAGAATTAGTTAAATATAGAAGTACTCACGCATATATTTTAATGTGTCAAACGTATAAACTACAATAAGATTAACGATAATAATAATGTTTTAAAAGCTTTCTTGGATATAATATGTTAGTAATATTCATAGAGGAAAAATATCTCTTTACTAATTAGTACATTAATTTATAAAAAAAATTATTTGCAATATTGCAATAATACTGTAATTAATTTTTGAAAATAAAACAGAAATCAGTATTTTGAATTTTGGCAGATTATAATTTAACAATATAAACCTTTTGGTGTATATATATACATTTTATATAATGCTTATTAATTAACGAAATTTGAGCTAATCAAATATTATCAACAGCACATTCAAAAACTATTTTTCTAGCCGACAAAATAACTACGCCATATTAAAACTATGCATATATTGAACTTATAAATCAAATTTTCACTAGCATACTTTAACATAAAATTTGATATGTTTAACTTTTATATTTTACAATACAATTTTGATATAGAACATTATTATTTACAAACATTTTGCATGACAAAGGTTTTATATGAGAGATAATGAAAAAGCTTAGTCACCTTCTGCCTCCCCTTGATTCCGGATGTCGAGTAGACCGAAGTGTGAGTAAGAACTGCAATCCCTGAGACCGCCTGCTCTACAATCTCCTCCAGACGGCCGCGTGCCTGACTCCCTGATGCTCCAGACATGCCTGTAAATGAGTGAGTTGGAACACAAGTTACTGAATAAAGGGCCAGTAGAGGGTTCAAAGTGGCTTGATGATGGTGGGCTATGGCTAGCCATAGACATCAGAATAGTTCGGTTAAATATTCGTAGAAATATAACTAAATAGAAGGGACAAGCTGGAAACAAGTAAAAACATAAGTCGATTTAGTAAGCCCAATGCTAAGACATAGAAAACTTCGTGAACACAACGCTAAGACATAGTAAACTTAATAAGAATCCCACTAAGACAAATTAAGTTAGTAAGCACAACACAAAGTAAACTACTAATGCCCTACGCCAATACATAGTTAACTTAGTAACCAAAATAAGACCAAGTGAACTTGATTTAATACCACACTAAAAGACATAGTAAAGTTAGTAAGCACCATACTAAGCCCTAGTAAACTTAGTAAGCACCATACTAAGACCAAGTTAACTTAGCAAGTTACATATACTAAGCACTAACTAAAACATAGTAAACCTATTAAGTGCTGAGATTAGCGGAATTACATTTTTAAACGTTTGGGCATTGAGTTATTGATATTCCTGATTTGTAGTAAAAAGTCTTAAACATATTAATATATCTATGTAGTCTCCATACACTTACAAATTGTGACACCTTAAGAAAATATAAGAGTAAATACAAAAATATTACATCAAAAAACAAAAAATGCGACGAATGGATATGAAAACTTAAAGGTTAAATAGAGTACATTTAATGAATAAAGTCACCAACTCAAAGAAATACAAAGTCAGCGCTATCATATAAAATATTTGTATTTGTATTATGCTACTTTTTGTTGTTATCATGCTATAGATTTCGTCTTTAGCTCTATACTGTGCAACTTTCTTTTTGCATCTTTTTTAATAATTTTACTCACTGTTTAATTTGTGCAATATTTTAATCTACTACATGTGCTATTTTTTCGAATCGCATTCACAATTAGTATAAGAGACTATAACCGACGCGTTCACGACAAAGATTTCTATCATTCGCCATTTTGGAAAGTTCAAGAAAACAATAAAAAAATACTTTGATTATATTGAAAAATATGCATAGCGTATCAAATTTATATATTGTCGTAAGAATGTATATCATATTGTAAAAATTTCCTGTGGTATATATTATAACTTGGTCAGAAATTAAATATACAGTTACATCTGCGCAGAAAACAGAGTATTATATATCATCGAAATAATTAAAATAATACTAAAATCATTTAAAAAAACGCTTGAGTTAGCAAAATAAAATGTAATTAATTTACAATGTTTACTAGGTTAATTTACTAACCTAGCATTATTTTAATAAATAAAACAAATATTTAAAACATTTCTTTTTAGATAAATTTATATCGCTAATTGTTATAAGTTTATTTAGTATTTCTATATCCATGTGGTACAATTATTTTTGCAAAATATAAATAATAAAAATAACCACTATATTATTCCTATTTCAATGATTATATGGAAGCAATTATACATATAGTATATATTTTGTATGAGCACTTAAAACTTTTAATCATTATAAAACAGTTTAAAAATAATTTACATGTATCCAAATATATTATGTTGATAAATAATTCAATAACACTGAGTTCAGCCGATAAAGTATCAAAGCTTACATAGGCACTAGTTGTAAAATTTAATAAGATAGAAATATAAGGATATGATAATTTTCTACTTGTAGGACCTCCCTTAGCAAATTAGATATGAACCAATATTTCAAAAACCTAAAACTGCAGCTAAAATATTTTCAATTATTTATTGATGTATGAAAACATTACAAATCTATCACTCCTTGGCTAATAATATATAAAAAAATAAATCTGCCCAGTTCATATCAAATCTACAAAATATGTAACAGAAAACCGGTTTGGAAAGCCCTGACAAGGACAAAAGTAGCGAATTCTTCCTGGCAAGCAACTGTCAATTTCCCAACCTTCAAACCTTCGTCATTCCCTCGAAATTATCGCTCATTTCGTTGGCACGTGGGGAAAGTATATGTATACACGAAACCTTCTAATTAGGTTCTACAAATAGCAAATATCAAATGCAGCATGCACATATTAACGTTAGCATAAAACCGTAATATATGTAATACATAGGCCTTCAACATGAATTGGAAGATGTCGAGGACAGTCCAATGTTTGGAAGTAACCTCTGAGTGCATTAAAATATTCCATACAGTAAGAAACATTTCGAAACAAGGCATGTAAGTATGTTTTCTATAAAATCTAATATTTCTTATCGATGTAGAAAACGATACAATTGATTGTGTGTTCTTCCCATGAACTAATGCAGTGGATTTTATCATTTTGAAGCTAATTATATACGTTCCTGCATGATTAGGTTATCGATTTTATTTCTTTGTATAAATTGCTATTTTTATTTTATTTATATATATATGAAGGTATTATTCAAATGACGAGAAAGATTATACAGTAGGTATTGCTAATGCAACAAACTATATCACCCATCTGCGATTTTAGACTTCAATTTCACAATTTTCAGATAAGAAATTCCACACTATAACTTTAATGATAACATGAAAAATAAATTACAGTATATAGTTAAATTTAATAACTTGAAGAATAAAAAACATAATTAAGTGATTTTACAGTCAATTATTATATTTGCATGTATTACTTAAAATTGAAAAACTAAATGAAACACAATACATAATATTATACAGATGGTTTCAGTATTTAAATACGAGTATAAATATTCAAATCTACAAAAACATTATATTCAACAATCATCAGTCTATATATCAGCTGTATACATTGTGTTTATTAGGAGCAACAGTGTAAAGTGACAGTAATTATGAGTTTAGCCAGCTGTCGCATTACCAGGGTAATATAGATACAATTACAAGTTATAACAGAAAAAAATGAATACTAAATAAAATTAAGGATATACTCGCATATTTACAAAGAATTGAATTATAAAAGTAAATAATAACTTTCTTTGATTTCATATTATATTTCCGACCAATTATAGGGAAGGTTGAAGTTCAACGCATAAACTATAAACTATACTTGCGGGTTATAAAATCAAATCATATAAGCAAAAGCATTTTTTTCTAAATTACGCATGTTATTATCTTGGAGCAATAAGAAATAAAAATTCAAAGCCTTAGTTTCGCACCGAAGTATTTCAATATTTCAACGATTGACATTTAAGAAATTAATTGCCTAAAAATTAAGAATAATTCAAATTTTTAAAATAAGTATGCGAGAAGGTGTATTCTGTAAATTATGTGTTTATTAAGATAAAAATTAACTAAACAATTCGCTAGCTTTCGCAGTTATCCGCCTAATTATGCGTTTACAAATGTTAACACTATGCTGTTGGAAAAACTTTCTTTTAATTATATTTTTTGTATTATCAATGTTAATAGTAGTACAAAAAAAATTAATTACATTTTTGTTACAGATTTACTACTTAAAATTATTTAATATTTAAAATCATTGAATACATTTATAAATTGTAGTAGTGAATTAATTTATAAAAAGATTCAAGTTTGGCTACGCTGTTATCATAATATATAACAAATTATCTATGACTTGATAACGACAATATAATATCCAGTTTATTATAATTAATAACTTAATCATTAAATTGCTAATTGGTAATGATAAAAAATAACTTGATAATAAAAATTTGTTATCAGAGACAAAAGTGGTCGTTATTAGTTCACACATTTTAAGATGCTGAACCTATCTGTCGCATTCTATAAAACCAAACTCAGTATATAAGGGTCATGTCCTCATTGCTCAGGTAACAGAATTGGCATAAATAAGTTAGGTATAATTTATTCGAAAAACACATACATACAATTTAATATGTTTATTTTAAAAAATCTACAAAGAAAAATCAAAAAATACTTTTATGATCATTTCAAATGCTAACTGAAATGTTGTTTAAATTATTAAAATTATTTACAAATTAGTAAAATAAAGTGTTTAAAATTGGTCAAATTTAAAATCACATATTTTCGCGTATATTTTATAATATGTTTAAACATTTTGTATATTCATAACATTCTGGTCCATTATATGATTCACATGCTTTTCCAAAAAGGGTATCTAAAATGTTTACTGATTGGACCCTGTTTTGCACAGGTCGGTTTTTGTCATAGATAATTGTAATATAAGTATATATTTTAAACAAATTTAGTGATATGATGATATCTACAGATGATAATAGATGTTTATGAAAAATTGGTTCTATAAATTGGTATATAATATATTGGCCTAAACATGAAGAAATAGGTTTGTTGAAAATTTGAATGAGTACCTCAGGTTCCGGTATCGATTTTGGTTCCGTTATCAATTTTTAATTTAGGAAATTATGTAAAAAAACATAACGCATACTTTGAAGGCAACTAAGATATTGATATAGTTCCAAAATCGATAAAAAGGCACAAATATCGATTATTTTATTAATAATAGGAATCTGCATAACATGTATGATGTAATATTGTAATATTAATTGTACCTCATAACCCCCCCCCCTTGTAGAAGAAATATCATTTGTATACATAATTAAAATATTATATATTCTAAAAATCTTATGAAACAACAATAATAACTATATTACACTAATTGGCTGCCAATTTGCAGGTAGGAAACTTACTTTCGATCTTGGCAATGAGCGCCTCATCCTTAACGAGAGTAATAGACTTGAGCAAGATATCGACACTCTGCGTCTGATGCGAGGCTACCGTAGAGAAGAAATGTTCTGACACCTTGTTTCTCTGTCGCTCTACCCGTTCACAGAGGTATTGAAGACACTGGAAATGAAAAGAGACTCACGGAGTGAAAGAGACATGGACTCAGACAAAAGCCGGTTAGCACCTCAAAAAACATTAGAAAAAACACCGATTCACAAATAAATGCCGAGTCGATTTTCGTTATAATCATTCATCAGGGCAATATAACAAGCTAAATGCGATTACTATACAACAATATATATTTTTAAGTAAAAATATTGGTAAAAGAATTAACAAAATCAATATATGTAGTATGAAGTAAACTTTTACAATTAAATAACAATGCTCGAGTAGTCTTATTATAAACAGATCATAACAACAACATTATTATAACAATTATGTACAATAAATCATATTAACCGACTACATAATATAGAGTCCCTTAGGCTGTAAAGTAATGAACTTATACATGTAATAAAAAGTTCTAACTTACGACGGTAGATAGTAGTTTTAATGGTGCAATCGATACTAATACTATTGATAAATCAAATATACTATCAAATTAAGTATCGTTAATATGGTTTGCCTACCAGAAAACTCTGCTCACGAAGTTTAAGATCTTCATCAGCCTTCTGGGTGAGAAGCTTGGGCAGAAGTCCCACAAATCGAAGTCCAATCTCGATGTACAGAGAAATTCTGTAAATACAGAAGCCAATATTTGTAGTTATAGAAACAAAGGGAAAGAGAGGATAATATGTACCCTATATTATGTTGGAGACAAAGACAGATGGAGAACCCGATTCAAAATGAGTTGCACGACCAGTGGGTATATGAAAGCATGGAGAAGGCAAGGATGAACCAGTTTTTATATGCTCTTTCAAATAGCATAGATTACTCTGGTTGTGACATTTATAATTTATTATCCAAAATTGTAGTACATATTTGTAGTTCATAATCAAGGAAGCGCAAACTGGTCGATGGATCCTTTATCCATTCTTCCAGTTTGGTTTCTAAACAGAGGAATAAAAGATACAGGAACATTGTGCTGTGGCATCAAGATCCCGCATTGTAAGCTAAAGAATTTGATGGAAAGTTTAGTATACAAGCTAGAAGACAATCGTCTTTCTATTTATTTTAAGACATTTTACCAGAGCATTTATTCGAACACCGTCTCGAATCTTTTCACACATATGGCTCGTCATTCGAAAGAGAATAAAAGTTAGCAAATAGAAAGTGGTTTATTCCTGTCTCCTCCATGCTACCTTTCAGACGGTAATGGTCGTACATTTAATTTTGGATCGTAATTTTTGCATCACCCTGCTAGACATACGATGGACAGATTAATATGAAAAGCGTGTGCCTTCCTTCAGTGTTATAATCCGCTTGTTATCCAAATATGTAACAGTAAGTTCGGATGATTGTAACATTTTATCGGTCAATTAAGTATGATGCAAATAAAAGACTGTTTTAACGCAAGTTTTATTCAGATACTAATTTACTACCAATTTAAAAATAAAACGTCCAATTTTCACTAAATCAAAATAGTTTTTTGCAACAAAATAAAGATTTAAAAATTTGGGATACAAATACATGGAAATATAATAATATATTTTAATTCTCTATAGACATAATAATAGATCAATTTAAAAGTATTTCTTTTTCTTACGTATTTTAAGATAGTAATAATATACTCGAATTTTAAAATAACTTATAAAAGAGAATTTGTATAGAATAAATTATAATAAACATACTTGAATGTTTTAAACAAGTCAATATTATAAACAAGTTTAGAATTACAATAAATGAATATTCTTACACCGAATCAGGCGCGGTTCTATTGTAGCCGACTTCACTTGCGAAGTAGGCGTTGACAGCGATAACCAGATCTAACAGGATCTGTTGATACCAGGGTTGCTGTGAGAAGTAGCAGAAGCAAGGGAAATATAAAAATAAGAATAAGAATACATAAAATTCCCAATATTCAATTTTTATTAATATTATTACAACCAAAATAACGCAATATATGTAAATAACATAAACGACTTATCTTAAAAATTAGAAAAATCATTATATTTACAAAATCATTTATCGATATATTTATATTATAAATATCATGTGTCATAATTGCTAAACATAAAATTGAGAATATAACAATTGACAAAAAATATGTATTAATCATCCTTAACAAAACTTGTAAGTTTTTAACTTACGTAAAAAAATTAATAAATAATCTAAAAACTTTAAAACAATAAACTATACCACTTTATTTTCAAAATTATATATTTTAATTAAAAACTATATATATAAAAAGTTCCATTAAATCTCGTATTAATTTTTCCTAGAAAAGTTATACCAAAAAGTAAATACAAACTATAAACAAATGTCACATTTATTGTAAACTAGGGTTTTTTATATCATTATTCTACCATTTACAAACCTGTTTAACTTTGGCGCGGTCAATAATATCACTCAGAAGTCCGATTAGATCCTTGGGAATGTTGGTAAGATTGTAGAAGTTGACAATGACATCCAATTGACTAAGTATAATGACAAAGAGGCAGATGTGACAAGGTAATTATGGGCTTTATAAGAAATGCAATAATATAAGCACAAATACATATATATACTCGTACATATAGATAACAGAGGCTCTTTGCAGCCTCATCTTCAATAAAAATATGTGAATATGTGAATATATAAATACCTACTTGAATATAATTCCCTATTGTCAATTTTTACTATATACATGTTTCACTGACGTACAAATAAAAATGTTGATTGAATGTGAATATCTTCAATTATTTATAAATTAATCTTTATTTACTTTTAGCTTACAACAAATCCGATAAAGTTGGATCTCATTCGAATTAACACTTGAGAATATCACGACATCGTTAAATATTTCTTTTTTTCTGTTTTCAGTTCATAAATGAAATTGACGCAAAGGTGACGCAACATGGTCGGGAGATATCAATAACCTGATTTGCGACAGTATTCGCTAAGTGAACAAAAGTAGACAACAATTAATTATTTAACCAACCATTCTAAGTGCATTTATAAAAAGTACATCGATACATATTCCGTTTCGTGTCTGTATAAATGTCATAATAAGCCTATTAGTACCGTCCGGACACATTCATGCACAGAACGTGGTATGTCACTTCTATTGATCCATATGAAAATGGATTTTTTGTCAGTGAATTATCATCCGCAGATCATGTTATTATTATTATGTCGACGAAGGTGATGATACTGAATTGGGTGGAGAGGTCATAATTACAGACGTCCCTGGAGAAGTGGAGGTGCACGTGCCAAATGAGGGATCACAATCAGACTTGGAAGACGAGGCGGAGGAAGAGGAAGGAGCCCGTGGTTGCCCCTGGTCCAATAAGTACAAAGAAGCCAAAGATCCCAAGTGGCAGTCGTTCGAGGGCCGCCTCACTCACCAGCCGGCGGAAGGGGACTCACATGTCCAACGGCTTCGTGAGCTGGAGGATCGGCTGGAGGGACTAACGCCCATCCAGTTATTCGAATTGGTTTTCTCAGGATGCATCGACATCTTAGTGGAAGAGACAAATCGTTA
>JAYRBW010009353.1:0-13413 GCA_036023295.1 Invenusta paracnida
ATTGCGATTTCGTATATTTCAAAACATTTCCTCCGTGCTATACAAAAAATATTATCCTGTTTAATTATTTGTGGCAAGTTATTATAATTATTTGTTAAATTATTATATATAGATTGTCGCATAAAAACGCCGTTTTAATAAAATTCAAACATACCTATTAGGCTGGTATAGTTTGTGCATGTTCTAAACGCGTTTTAAAGTAATTATAACCTACTTGTATCACATAATTACAATTAAAGCAATCAAAGTTAGTAACATACTTTTGTATAAAACGGCAGTGTTTTGCAACAATCTATTAAATCGTTAATTATTAAAAGTATAGTTGTGGCAAACCAGTTGCAATTGGAAATTCTGCGAGAATGCAATCAGAAATCAGTTGAAAATTCGCAATTTTGTTGCAAACGGTCGCAGCTCTGTGAGAGCCTATATAGCTTTAACCATTACCATTGTGAATCACATAATTGTTATCTACGGGCTAGGTTGAGTCACTCATAGTTAAAATCAACATTGAATTTAGAAACGCTATCTAAAAACGTAATTAAAAAATGTGTAAGCAGGAAAAATGATCCAACGTCGTTTTGACATTCTCGAGTCATGGTTTACCACTGGAATGAGATCGAACTTGGTTTATATCGGAAATGTAACAAGCTATAAATGTAAATATATACATGCGTACTAATCGCGCATAAAAAAATAGTTAAGGATATTCACAAGATTTAATATATTTTTTAACACGCTTCCTTGGGTTTTCCATAGTTGTGGCTTTTAAATGTTGCTAAATTATTTATTTATGAACCCTCTTTCGCTTCAATACTTACACTAGATGCAACCAGAGCTTGTATTCACTTCCATATAACATAGGTGCTTCATCCCGACCTTCAATCTTATAAACATCTTGATATCTTACATGAATTCTTTGTAAATTATATAAAATGTACATAGACAATTATTATTTACTGTAATGAAAAATTGTAAAGAGATATCAATAAGCTTTAGTAAATTATGGCGATTGAACTAATGTAAAGTAAAATGCAGTATTATTATTAATATGTAAAATTCGGTGAATTTAATTATATCATTGAATAAATGTGTATGGAAACAATACGTATATATATATGCTAACATGTGCGTATGGTAATTTATTATTATGAAATGATATAACAATACATGTTTTCCATAAATATTTCAAATTTTATGATATCTCATTATTATCCTTATAGCAGCATAGCACTGAAATATCAAAGCTATAGTATAAAAATATGAGAATACCACTGAGAATATCTACCTACATCATTGCATATAAATGTATTATATAAGTCCAAATATTTTATGTTTTCTGTAGATGTTAACATTTGTAAAGATAAAATTAATGACAATCGTATTTATAAGAATTTTTAATACACATTTATAAATAACAATATAATAAAAATATTGCCCATTAATATATATGTGTACATATGTATGTATACATTTTTTGCTGTTGTAATTATTTTGTCAGCGTTTATGTATTTGAGTTATACTTGTAAAGTCGTGACACATTGGTCTATTAAATTGTACATGGTACAATAACATTATTATCTTTGACAAAAAATTTGCGTATGTAATTTTTGAACAATTATATATATATTTGTCTACAATATACATAATTGGAAAGATTATAAACCCATGGAATGAGATAATTAAAATGTAATTAAAAAAATTAAGAACATAAATGGTTTCAAAAAAGTTCATAAATGTATTAAAAATGAATTAATAAAAATTAGAAGGGTGAATTTCGAAATATGTGTACCTATAAAACTAATGGCAACATATAAATAGAAAGATATACAATATCTAGAAAGTATATTTTTACAGATTGGGTTTAAAAAAAAATTATTTACTTCTATACATTTTATTATTTATGAAGATGTTCTATATCTTTCACTAAATTTATATCGTAGAACATTTCTATTGTATTCATTAATGTTATCGAATTCGTTAATCTTATGTACATTTGTCATTTATTTATTCAGTGTGAGATTTTGTGACGAATACTTTTATAATTTTGAAATAGTTCAGTGCTCGTTGAAATAAATATGTCGAATCTTTCTATTTTAGCTATCTATTTGCATTTGGTGATTACACTTATCGACGATTGTAATATGCTAATGCACAATAAGAGTTATTATATGTAAGCAATTATATTTTCTAGTGGAATTTATTAATAAATGATCTGTTTCGGATATATTTAATATAAAGTAGTAATTAGAGTTGATCTTGATTAAACAATACAAAAAAAACTATATATATCCGAGGTAAGATAATTTGCAGATTTAATATATAAATGTTTAGATAATTTAAATTCTAAACATAATTTGTACATAACTAAATTAATGATGAAGCTTTTTGACAAGTTCGGGGGTTATTGGAAAACAATTTTACTGTTTAAAGTTTTGAATATCAAAATGAAATAGTTCAAAATATTTTCTTTATAGAGTTTTGCTCCACCTGAAATAGTTTGATGAATTGAGCTAGATTATGCTAATGCTAATGCTGGATGCGCTTGTGCTACTTACATCAATGGCTTCGGGGGGGGGGGGGGCTTTTTATACTTTCGATTAATTTGTATACTTTTAAAATAATTTTATTTTGAATATATGTATATATATGTATGTATATATGAGTTTTTGGCATATTCTAGGGAGGAAGGTGGAGGAACTGTGCTTCTTCGTTTTAGGATGGACTGCTGGGCGGTGAGACATTATCAAGGCCAGAGCGTAGAGAGCCACTTCTAGCCAAAGGAGAGACCTCGTGGTCCACGTCCATTATTGATCGGGAGCGGCGCAAAGACGGGCATCGCAGGAAGCGGTCCGCTTGATTTAGAATCTTGCTTTGTCTGTAGCGGACCGAGAGAGAGAAAGAGAGAGAGATGAGAGAGAGAGAGGAGAGAGAGAGAGAAAGAGAGAGAGAGAGAGAGGAGAGAGAGATTATAGGTGTGTATATTATCTATTTAAAAATTATTGTATGCGAATGTGTATCTCACAAACTTATTAGATTTCGAAGTGGAGTTTGGTCTTGTAATGACGTTACAAATTTATGTTTTATTTGACTGCTAATAAAATTGTTTAATATATGGATATAACTTATTTTCTTCTTGACAATCACAGGGCAAATAATTTAATAGAGGGGATGCAAGTAGTCATCACACTTAATTGTATGACACTTAATTATGGCATTATAGACTACTACCTACTAACATAATAGTAAGGGCTACAATATGTGGTAAGAAAAATAAATATCCGCTAACTATAGGTACTATAGGTTCATATTAAAAAAACACCAGCATTAAACAATAAATCTAATTATATATATATTTATATAATATTATATATAACTCATTAAGTCAGGGACCCACTTTGGGTTAGCAAAAAAACCCCGATTTGGTCGACTCCTACATTAAAACTAATTTTAAGGTACGAGATTCTGCAAGGGACCTCTATGTAGATTATTAAATGGACATTAACTTGTGAGCACATGCAGCTGGATTGGGAATCTATAAGGGACATGTTTTACAATATACATACTATATATAATGATTAAAATTAAATAAAGAGTTCATCTTGTTTCAGATACATAATTAATAATGCATCGTAATAATCATTAAAAAAATTAATCTGAGCAAATTTAAAAGGATTTAATGGTTTCAAAATTAATTTGGATGATTTAGGCTATATACACATCATGCTGCCAATATTAAAAGTGTGTATTTTAGTAATTGATAAGTAACTATAGCACCTGAAAAATAAATAAAATCTATTAAATAATACCCGAATAGGATTGCACATTTGGTATAATATAAACTACGGCATAATGTTTATGAGAATAAAGGTAGCCCAAATGTAATGCATAAGGTTTTTATTATGCTCTTTTATTAAGATAAGTGATGCCAAAATGTTGTACACAAATAACAGAAGAAGCTGAGTTGTATTTCAGTTTTGAAAAGACGTATACATTAAAGTCTGGTGTACGCAGGAGAACGCAACTCTTCTGGTGCTCTACCCAGACCCTTCAAAGAAATGTAATTAAAGCACCAAGTGAAACATACTTGTTTTAAATAAAAGCAATTAAGGCAACAGTTACATTTCTCCGGTGGGACCTTTAAGAGATGCGGATCTTTTACGTTGTTTGATGGATTCAGACTGATTTGAATGGCAATTGAGCTACTCAGTTGTCAAGTCAATTTGAAATGTTAAAAATAATCGAAGAAATTATATAAATAGCCCTTATTCTAACAAGTGTAAATTTCCCTCACATTATGCAAGTAGCAGTTCTGTCATCGAAATATATAGCCACCAAGAAAATATTATTCTCATTAGGTTTAGACATTATTTCTTAAAAATCCTTATATAAATGTGCTTACTTTGAAATATACTTAGTATAGTAAACTGGTAGGCCTTGTGGCAGACTATCTCGAGATGAGATTAATTATGATCGGATAGATCCGTTTGGTCCTTTGATCCTATCGTTCTTTGATAAGCCTGGATATTGCAAGTTTTTAGTCAAATAACTTTTGAATTACTCTTAAATTAAAAAAAAATCTAAACTGCAATTTTGTCTTTCCTCTTTTATAGGTGTAAAGCATCAGTTTCTATTAATATTTCAGAGTGGATATAGAACAATTCAACAACTGTGTTGCCTTGGTATGTATACTAGAAAAAAGCAACGTAATAGTATTGTTTTGTTCTGGTGTGTACTAGGCTTAAACTTGCCAATATTTCAGCTGAAAAAATAAGTTAAACAATGAACAAGATCTAATGGAATAGTATTGCGGCTATCTCACCTGAGCACACTGTCAGAGCGCACTAATCCACCTGGTAAGAGGTCTTCATTATCATCACTGCTGCTGTCATCGTTCAACACTTCCTCTTCCCCCCCACCACGAGCTCCCACTTCTTCTTCATCAGTCGACTCGCCTTCTTCTACATTGGTTACTTCTTTATTGTCATGTAAATGTCGGAGGGAACCACGCAGAGAGGATTCCCCGGGATAATCAAGACGTCGAATACTTCGGCTCATGGAAGAATTGTTGTGCGTGGAAGAGTGAAGAAGTTCAGAGCGCAATTCAGCGCAGTCTTCGCGCGCTAGTCGAAGGTCGTTTGTCACCACCTCAAGGTCGATAGCGAGTTCCGCTCGCCGACGTTCTGCCTCAGAGATACGCAGTTCGGCGTTTTCAGCGCGCTCTCGGTACTCCTCTATTTTTCGCTTCATTCGCCGGCTGCTCGCCTTCTCCTTCCGTTCTGAGTCCTGTAGGACTTCATAGTCACGCTAGGAGAGGGATGTTAATCGGTGTTGTATGTATATTAAGACAAAAAACGTAGTATCATTAAAAATATGTTTTTCAAATAAGTATCTATGATTCTTAAAAGTTTTCGCTTTACTTTAATTAACCTATTTTTATACTTCATTTAAGAATGGTTGGAAAATAAGATAAATTTTGATTACAATTAGATATATGTTATTTATGATTTTTTTTATGGCGGTCGAAAGGGTAAGCGAAATGTTGAACTAAAAATGTAAATGTAAAGCTTAAAATGTACAGATTAACATTACACGCTCGGCGTGTAATGTAAAATTCGGCATGTAAAGGTAAAATTTGACATATAAAGGTAGAACTCAACGAGTTAAGGTAGACTTCGACACGCAAATTGAGTGCTCCACATCTAAAAGTAGAGCTCGAAGTGCAAATGTAGAGCTCGACGTGTAAAAGTAGAGCTCTACATGTAAAGGTAGAGTTCTACATGTAAATGTAAACCTTGAGATTTAAAGATAAAGTTTGATATGTAAAAGTAGAGCTTGACGCGTAAATTTAGAGCTCGACATGTAAAGATAGAGCTCGACGTGTAAAGGTAAAGCTCAACATATAAATGTACAGTTCGACATGTACAGGTAGAGCTCGAAGTGTAAAGGTAAAGCTCAATATGCAAACACTTTGGCGTCATATTTTTCCATAATATTACATGTTTTCAATTGACTCTACAATGGATAGAATAATAAATCCATACGAGTGAAATATTTTCACTAACTACGTAATAAACGCGTTAACAATAAATCAAATTTGAACATATATCTTTGATAAGCATTAAATCAGTCAATAAGTATTGTTCTATAAATTAAGAAATCTATAAGTTTTATTTATAAAAACTTTAGATATCATAAACAATAATTTAACACAATTTCTTTATTGTTTCATTGTTACCAAATAAAAAGAGGGACACATATGCACGCGGTCATTTTTGTCAAGATCTAATTACCTTATAATTTTAATATATATATTTAGATCGAGAAAAGCGATATTTCATAAAAAAATAGCCAGATGTATACAAGTGCAGTTGTATATTATAATATATTGAGGTAAGAGTCATAGTTATGGGAAAGAAATATTACATATTCAATTAGTTCATTTAAACATTTTATCATTAAAGAAAGGTCAAGAAACTAGTAACCAAAATAAACATAATGTAAGGGTATTTTTCTGGTTGCCTTATAGGATTATCCCAGGACTTACTTTTTTATAAGACATTTTAAGAGGATTTATGCATAATTTTCTTCGTATGTTGACAAGTTCTCTAGGCTAGATAGGCTACATTGATATCAGTTGAGATCATTGAGGTAAAATACTAATATATATATATATATATTGGGGTAAACGTTTATATTGTTACCTCGTGCCATTGTTCCAACTTGTGCATGTGTTTATTAAGCCTGTTGTTTGTGTGTTTTGTGGGTAGTTAGAATATGTAAGATTCTGCATTATGTTTGAGTTTTTGTGAAAAAGTTTTGAATTTGAATAAAATGTGAAAATGAGTTTCTAGAGGTTTTATGAAGAAATATAACTGATGAAATGTAAGAAGAAGGAAGGCTAATCTCCGAGAATGAGATAAAAATATATTGTTTTGATATGTTTCTAAATTTGTATCTTTATTGTGTTTTGATATTTGGGCATAATTACATAATTAATTATATTAATGGAGTAAAGCCAGAGAATCCTAACGCTAGATTTGATCAATGTTAACTGATATCAATAATTTAAATATTACTTTGATAACAATATAAACGTTTAAGTCACAATAGTGGAGCAATAAATTACGCTATATGTCTGAGGCAGTGCCTTTGGTCGTAAAAGTATAACAGCCTAACATTATATCCCTGCGAGTCTAATTTGTATGTTTCTCATGGTTCGGAATTTCAGTATTCTTCCAATAAAATGATGCAGAACTAAAATAGATAGTCACAAATTGCATACCTGCAAAGATTCCATCTCCTCCATCGCCTGCTCCAAAGCCTCCTGCATCGCTTCCCACTCCCGATCCTTGGCCTCCTGCAGGTCACGCAGCTTCATCTCCAAGGCAACCAGTTCCTCCTGGCGATTGACAAGCGTTGCTATATCCTCCCCGCTGCCTCCACCATTCGCTGTGGCAGCCTCGTTGGCACGGGTGGTAGCAGCTTCCGCCTCTTTCCGCCATCGGAGACAGGCCTCTTGACTGGACTGCAAGTCCCTGGTTACAATTGTTAGATTGTGTTTGTCAGTGGTACCTTGTCCTGTGAGGTGGTCTACACGATGATGTGCTTCGTCCAGCTCGATTTCGATTGAGGTGATTCGATTGGTCAGTGTGTTCTTGTCTTTCGTTAGAGCTTTCACCTTCTCTTCTAGCTAAGTAAATTACATGACATTGTAATTATTCGATAACAGAAGTTTCTTCACGAAGTTTTCAAGAAATTATTAACTTTCTGTGAAGATTCTAAGGCAGATATTGGATTGATTAAGTGAATACTTCAAAGAAATTATAATCTGTTCTGTATGTTCAGCCGCTTTGGCCTGATGGTTTCACTCAATTCTACTGTAGTATGTCTATACTATATATAATTCATGAAATAAATAGCGTGCATATATATTTTTATACACTCTATTTGTATTTTACTGATACTTCAAATACATGAATTTTTATTCAGCTGAACCAGATATTTTTAGCAGCCTACTATATTTTATATATACATTTATTAAATATAAAAATTACTTCGATTCGAACTATTTTGGCGGTATTTAAAAGTGTTTCAACCTGATATAGCAAATAAAAATATATATTTTCACGAAGTCCTTAAAAAACACATGACTTAACAATGAACATACTATAACGCTAATTGTACGTCTTATCCAATTAATTTATACAAATTACATTTCAGTAATGGCCTTCTTAATACAATAATATATTACCAAAATAATTAAAAGCATACGCAGTTAACAATTCAAAATTTCAATTAGACAATAATATTCGCAATTCAACAATAGAGCACGAAGTTATATACTTGACCATTTTATTAACATTCCACAAAATTAGCGAAATATTTAGATATACGTACAATGTTTTTTGAAACTTATATTTCAACATATTTTATGAATTAGTTCTTTATTCAATGAATCATTTAGTTTATATTTATTTCTATCAGCTTATACAATCGTAAGACTGCATTTTATAAAATCATTTGCTCTTGCACAATATGCAGTTTATGAAAAACCATTTAACATGGTATTAGAGGCATATTAACGTAATAATTATTATTTATTTGGATTATATTTAGGTTGATTTTTAAATAAATTTCGACTATCATTTGCAGGTAATACAAATTTATTATTTATATTCATCATTTTAGTATTATACATTATATATATCTATATATTTCAAAAGGTGTAACAACAAATGCATTCATTTATATTATAATTCAAATATATATATTACAAAATGATTACGATATTAATAGACTGAAATTATAATGGGGTGTATACAAATATAGTTTTCGCTAATGTATCGCTGATCATCAGAAAATTATTTAGCCATTATTTAGTGTTTAATCAGTTTACGATCACTTTGATGATTTGATTGCTCTATAAGTTGAGTGACAAGTAATATTTTATTATGCAACAAAGATTATTCACATTTCGGTAGTTGACCTACTTTGTTACAGTTCATTAGGCTTTGCACAATACTTAATGTAAACCATTATTGGAAAATTGGTGTGCTCCAATTATTTACTATATCACTACGCTTAAAATATTCTGTATGCGCAGTTACTGGTTGTCTGCAGGAGTCGTTTATATAGAATATGGTATAAAGAAATGTACTTATTTTATCCTGCATTAAGGTCATAGTCACATAAACTGACATTTCTTCTACTTTATTAAGTCGTAAGTTAAATAAAAAAGGTGATTACCAACAAACAGATTACAATAAAGTAGAATATGTCACACTCATTGACTTTATAGAATATATTCAACGGTCACACCTGTCATTTATAGTCTCATGTTGATCGGTTAAGTGTTTGCCGTGCTACGTCCACGACATACTCTGCACTTTTAATTTTCTTTTATAAAGAAAAAGTAAATAATAATTAATCCATATTTTATTACAGATATGAATATTTATGAAGGTGTGCATATTTATCCAGTATACTCTAATATGATTTAGGGTACATATAATTGTATAGGATGCAGTTTAGCTCTATATTTTCAATATATATGTTTATATAAAAAAGTCTATACCTTGAAAGGATATATCAAATAATAATACAAAAGGTTAATTTTGATGTAGGCATATATTTATGACTAAACATTTATTGATATATGTGGACAATTTGTTTATTTTTTTACATTAGTTATAAATAATTATAGATCAATTTAGTCATTATTATATTTACAGTTATAGGGAAAAACATCTTTAGAAGCACTTATCCAGATTTAATATAATAATAGAAAAAAATAAAAACTGTAATATTTACTTCTTCATAAGAGTTGGCAGTCGTTGTTAATCGAACATCCAGAACAGCTTTCTCCGAGATGATGCTATCCTTTTCTATGTTCGTTAGATGAAGAGTTTGTTCCAAATCGGAATTCTAAAAAGATATGAATAATAAGGTACGTATTACAATTTTATAGCCTATAACTAAAGATTTCGACATAATATAAGACATCACATAAAAGTGTGTATTGATTTTTCTTGACAGATACCTGGTTATTGTCTATAATTTTAACATTATATGTATGAATTAAAGTTTAATGAACAATTTAAACCATTATATGTACATAGATCGATTGATAAATTAGAGCAATTATTGTGCGTACGTGTCAGGTGTCTTTGTTACGATATTTTGAACAATTATTAAATTTCCTATTAGACTAAATTTAGTATCACTCGAATTCTATTAAACTCGGGTATGTTGTAACGGCGTTAGAGATTGCAATTTTGTTCAAGTTACGATTTAAAATATGTTGTTTGTGAGACACAGCACATCTTAAATATCACAGAAATAGCAAGGGGAACTGAACCCCCCCCGTTGACATAATACCAAATATGATCCGCAGATAATAAACTGCTGATTTTTAATTACATATGACGATAGGACAAGAGGTGATGCAATACGTTTTGCAGGTGACATTATAGCCGGCTTATCTATAATAAAATTATTATGCTTGTGAAACAACCGTGAACTGAATAGGTATTTTTTCTAACTATTTAAACATAGAATTGTAAAATGATATATATACATACATAATTATAGTTAATGAAACTACCATATGTATACTAAATCTGCACAGAAAATGCCGCCATAAGTCAGACTATTGTTATTTGCAAGCCCTTTTGCGTCGCCCTATAGTATTAAGAAAGCTTGTCTTGTAACATTACATTTTAAAATCGAAGAAGAAAAAGAAAAGAAAACATCGAACACTGTCATGACCATAGAAATAAAAAGTCTCACATTACTCTGTGGTAATGATATTCCTGAACGCTTAACCATTGGAATGAGACCGAATTCCATATATAGAAGACATGAAGTAAACTGAATGTACGAATATAGCCTAAATCAAAATCCACAAACACGCACATCTACATTGAGTTGATTTATAAGTGAGAATAATCATTTGTACATTTAACATATTTTAAAGCACACAATTAAATGTTTAAATAGAAAATTTGGATGGCTGTACATATTCAATTATTATTTGAAAATTGTTATTTTAATTCAGACGATGATGCAACTATGTTATAAAGTCGATATAGCTTAGTTTTTTATTTATACTAATTCTGTAAATTTAATGTAATGGATTTAGTACAGCAGGCGCACGACAAAGGTCATATTACACATTTTATTGCATAATAAAAGTAGATTGACAATATTTTGCTTATATGATGAGGTAATATAGATGTATTCCAAAATGTTCTGGAATATATATTATAATTCTTTACACACGTTAAGGGTATTCAGAGAAGCTACATATTATTTGATTAAGTAGCATTATTTGTGGCATACTTAGATTACAGTGGAAACCCCCGAAAATGTATTCAATATAATGTTATACTTATTGAGTAGACATACAAAATTATCTTATTATTGTCTACAATAATAGCACTATTTATTTTGACTAGTATATAATACTTAAATTACTTTCTGTATCATTTTAATATATACTATGTATACTTATATTAAACAGCTATCTTATACAATTGACAAAATATTTATAAAATGTAAAAAGATATTTCAACAGATTTTAAAAGATAATTAGCTGATATAACTTTATAAAAATGCAAAGAAAGTATTATTTTTAAAAATTTTATGACTTTTAAGGAAAGAAAATGATATATTTGTGTGGGATAATTTATGTTAAACAAATGAGTCAATAAATTATCAACAACCTTTTGCTTTAATTCATTCATATCAGATTTCATTAGATCGTATTCCTCTGTCACTCGTGCATATTCAAGTTTGAGATCCCACAGTTCTCGTTTAATTTGCTTCTTGTCATCCACATTGTTTTCTGAAAGTAAAGAGATAATTCACTATACTTATAAATAATAATAAATAGTCATTCACATAAAACTGATTTTTAATGACTCGTTACAAACGGACAATTAAAAATGATAAAGGAAAAAAAAAAAAATTTAGTGCATTATATTTGTGTAGAGATTAAAAATAATCAGAAGCATGGTGTACACATGAGCTACTTAACTTTTGCTTTGATTTTTCACGGTCATATCATAGCAATGTAACAATTTTAAAAGTTCTTGTAAAAAGAATTTTATTAAACATGCTATGATGCCTGGTACTCATGTTACAGAAAAACTATTCCAATAGTTTAATTGGTTATTAAATATCATTTAATGTTAATGTTTCAATATTTACAAGTGATCTTTGAGTACAAAGATGGTATTATATTAACACGAAGAATTCGGAGGAAATTCGTGTTTAAACTTGCGGCAAAAGATACCCTTTTCTGGTGTGGAGAGTAACTAAAACGGATAAAATTTATATTACTACCAAGTTGCGATTAATAATAAGGATGAAATTTGCTTTAGAGGTTAGCTACTCATAACTTTTAAGGTGACTACACATTAAATTATATTTAAAAAATGATTTTGATTTCTACATGTTTTTTCTATTTAAGTGGTTTACTATTTACGTGAATAAGCAGTTTAATGTATCAAATAAATCGCCTACTCACCAATTTCCATCTCCTGAGTCTGCTCAGCCTTGGCCAAGAGCAACTGTTTCTCAAATTCGCGCGAGGCTTTCATCGATCTCTCTTTGAGCTCAGTCTCAGCTTCTAATTGTTCTTGGAGGTTCTCCACACGCTTCTGACCCGTGTGACGCATGGCCGCCAGTTCGTCATCATGTTCTACCCGAATTCGACTCATTTGATCACGCAGACGTTGGAGTGAGGCCTTTGTCTGATCATTAGCCGCCTCCAGGTCTTCGTTCACCTCTTTCTGGTCCTCCAGAGTCTTCTCCAGACGGGCCAACCGCCGAGCCTGCTCCTGATTGGTTCGCCGCAGACTAGCCACTTCGGCCTCCAGACGCGTGCGGTCCGGGACACTGTGCCAGAGTTCGGCGCTTGTGGCCATCAGTTGAGCCACCTCTGTTTGAGCTGAGATTAACTCTGATTCCTTCTCCTGAAAGCAGAACAGAATGAACAAAATTTATTGAAAGGGGAACATTAAAAAATCTATAAAAAAGAACGTCTATTTATTTTTAGGTTATTCGATATATGTACATATATACTCACTAATATGCATCTAATGCAAATTAAATATAATTCGAATAATCATTATTCGACAGTGACATTTTAAGGAACATGTTTGAAGAATAAGTATTTTTATTAATAGAGTTTAATTCAATGTAAATGCATGTTTTCATGTTTTCAGAGGATTAAAGAAACAGTCTTTGTAGCATGTTAGTACGGTGTCATTTCACTTCGTCTTATTTCATTTTGTATTATTTCAATTGGTCTTATTTCATTTTGTCTTACTTCATTTAGGCTTATTTCCATATATTCATTTTGTCTTTTATTTTAGGTATAATAATATAGAAAAAGTCAGTATATATATA
>JAYRBW010009364.1:0-13412 GCA_036023295.1 Invenusta paracnida
ATTTATTACTCGAGCGACCGCACTGTCAATTTAAATGTTCTATTGACAGTGCGGTCGCACTGTCAATAGCACCCACCCTTATTTTGAGCACTGCATAGCCATAGGATTAAGTCAAACTCAATATTCATAAAAGGTACATTTCGTTTGCGAATTGTATAATAGAATTTCTCATCATCAATGGTACATGCGGTTTGCGAATGGTACGAATTTGCAAACAGTATGAAACATATGCATCACACTCACACATGCAGTTGCACCCTCATATATAGTTCATACTATAAAATATGACATTTTCCAATGTAAATTATCCTTTGGATTGAAACCTTGACCCTCAGACAAAGATCTACTTTTTTATTCACAATATACTATCTTATTATTACTTACTTTGTTGTTCCTTACCGCAAATTTGGGAAATTACTAAAATAACCCTAATAATAGTAAAAAATTCGAAAAATAGAATATGTACACAAGTTCATGAAAACATTTTTTTAAATAGTTAAAACAAAATAATATCTTTTATAATTCAATATCAGAATTATATATCTGTAACTAAAAATACAAAATAACACCAATAACATTGTACTTCACTTTATAACATTAAATGTATTTATTTATTTTATGCAATGTATATGTAATTTTTATAATAACATATGGATTATCGATACTTCTAAATAATTTTTATAATTTTTTATTATTTTAAGATGCTATCGATCGTCAAGCCAAGAACAAGTGTGTCAGTAATAAACTTGAAAAATGCTAGCAGTTCTAGTCATTAATGCTAAGGAGAATACACTGTAAAAATAAGTTAAGTAAGTTACGTACATTTACGTATTATAGTACATGAAACAATTTGCCTGATTATAATGCGTAAATTTTTACTGGTTATAATGCGAAAATTTTTACTGATTATAATGTGAAAAATGTTACTGATTAAAGTACGTAAATTTTTGTTGAATTTTACTCATTAAAATCATATATAAATTTAAATATTTTCTGTTAAATTTTATTCAGTAAAAAAACTTATATCTATGAAATAATATAGATCTATTAAATATATGTAGGTATATATAGCACAAACTGCTGTTATTGAAAATTATTTAATGTTTTATAGTGTATTGTTAATTAGGTAGTTAGATATAGAACATATTTTTATAATATATATTAAATCAAAAGAAACGTATCTTAGTACATTTACATAAATAATCATTTAATATTACATAATTGCTAGAAATATATGGCTTAACTTGTTTGAAATTTATGTGAAAGAATATATGGCTAATAAATATAAGATTATATTTATTTACAAATATATATTAAAAATATAGCTTAAACCTTGTATAAATTTGAATGAGAAATAATTAATACTCTGATACATCATCACAATATAACAGAGACAACCCAAATTTTGATGACTTTATTAATCATGCCATACAAAGTTTGAAATATCTGTAATAATTGAGATTTAAAAAATTCGAACCTGATTGATTCGATGTAGGTATACGGCCCCCTTTG
The DNA here is from genome assembly GCA_036023295.1 of Invenusta paracnida. NCBI lineage: Eukaryota > Metazoa > Platyhelminthes > Proseriata > Coelogynoporidae > Invenusta > Invenusta paracnida. The sequence continues at coordinate 1,513 of JAYRBW010009364.1, forward strand.
CTGTTAATAATCCTTAAAATAAAGATTACAAATTGAATATTAACAATAGTATACTATTAATGCTCGACACAATATATCATAAAATATTACACTTTTTCACAGATTTTATTTTTATTTTGAAAGTTTTCACTTTTGCTACATAATTGTATATGTACATGTACATTCATACAATAATATATCCATAGAGTAATGATTTAATCATTACTCTATGAATATATCAAAGTAGATAGTGTTAAATCTAATATTTAAAACCCCTTTCATCTACTCTTTTGTTGTTTTTAAAAAAATCAATATTTTGATAAATAGCCTTTTTATTTTTAAATAATATAACAATTGATAGTTGTGAAAAGTAAATTTAGTTTTTTTATATTTTCCTAGTTTAATTGTACTGTTAGTAATAATTTCTGTATTTGTTCTCTAATAATTGTACTAATTTCTTTTAGAAAAAAAAGAATTAATTAAATATGAATAATCTGTTTATTTTTACAAATAAGGTATTTTTTGTAAAAAACATACAATGATAAGCAAAATGACGTAATTTACGTAAATATTTTTTACAGTGTAGGCCGAACTTTGACCGCTAATAAATCATGCTGGACTGTATTAAAAAGTTCATTTCTGGTATCAGCCAAGGGCTAACGAGCCGCTCTGGCTACCCTGACTATAGCCAAGTCACGTGTTTCTAAGTAGGCGCCAATATTATACTAATATTTATTATTTTAATGCTCAGTGATTTCATACTTGTCACATTGGTTCAAATAAATCAATAAATTAGTATAACATGATAATGTATATTATAAGAGCTTTCTGTCTGCAATAAACACAAGCGTAGACACCTATACCCATTCGTTTCTTAGGCCGACAAGGCATTCCGTTCAGAGGCCATGATTCAAACAACTCACATTTCCATCAGCTATTTTTATTACGTGGAGTAGATGACCCGGATATGATGTTCAACTTATCTAAGAAAACATATAAGAATACATCGAAGGATTTACAAAAACGAAATTTTAAAATAGATAAGTTTGGACATTTTGCGAGATATTGCCAACTTACAATCTACATAACTCAACATTCTACAGTATCAGGATAGACGAGATATGGGATGTGCCCATGGTGGAGAAGATTCTTCTGTGTATTCGATCAGTCTCTGAAGATTTAGAAGTCCATGAAGAGCTTCTGGGGTTGCATTCAACTGAGTCAACAGAGTCTCGTGCTCTCTTCTAAATTATCAAGGACGTCTTCCAAAGTTTAAATTCATCATTCAATAAGCTGAGAGGACAGTGTTATGACGAAGCTTCGGCAATGAAAGGCCACAAGACTGCAGGTGTAGCCAAGCAGGTAATGGATATACAACCCAAAGTAATTTACACTCACTGCTTTCGACACTCGCTTAGCTTGGCATGCTCAGATATCATGCGTAACATAGCGGTGATCAATGACGCACTGGAGACAACAAAAAAGATAACGTATAAGTTAGGGAAAAAATTACCAAGAAGGAATACGATGTTTGACAAACTCCACAAAGAATTGTCACCTGGATCAGCTGGAATGTGAATGTTGTGCCCTACTCGGTGGACAGTACGAGCCGATGCCCTCAACAGTGTTCTGGAGAACTACGATGCGTTGATGCACCTCTGAGACGATACTCTGGAGTACATAAAAGAAGCTGAAATGAGAGCAAGAATCAATGACATATTAAAACTGATGCAATCATTCAACTTTGTGTTTGATTCAATATTGGGTCATCACAGACAATCATAACACACAGACTATCTGAGTAAAACATTAGAGAGGACTGACATGAGTACCGTGGAGAGTCAGGTGGTTGCCAAAAGGACAGTCACTACCTTCCAGTCAGTTCGAACTAATGACTGCTTTGACGCATTCTGGACTCAGGTAAACCTGAAGCAAACCAATCTCGACATGGATCTCACTGCTTTGCCTTAAAAGAAGAAGCTACCATCTCGGTATCAGGAAGAAGGTAATGCTGGTACACATTTCTATCATGATTCTGACAAGTCATATTATCGCAAAATTTATTATGAGTCACTGGACAGAATAACAAACTGCATCAACGAACGATTCAACCAAGTGAGTTATCAACATATTGCCAAATTGAAAAATTTCTCAAATCCATTCGTGGCAACAACTTCGATTTAGAATTCCAGTTTATATAGTCAACTTTTATGGTAATGATCTGGCTGCTGGTGAACTACGTGTTCAACTGGAAACTGTGATGGCCAATTGTGATGACAGTATTACCAACATCCATCAGTTTGTAACCCATTTCAGACGGTTTTCTCCAGCCATAAAAGCACACCATTCTCAGATTGTGACTTTTCTCAAACTTGTGTTAGTTCTCCCAGCCACAAATACTATTAGGAAACGATTATTTAGTGCTCTCAGACGAGTAAAAACGTACCTGCAATCAACCATGACTCATGTCATGGTTCTCAATATCCACAATAATAATAATAAAATATTATAAAATATTTGTAGTGTAATAACTGTATATATATTTAATGAAACTTAATATACGCACTTACATTTATTCTGAGTTAACTATATAAATTTTAATTTTTCATTAAACAGTTTGTATTGCCTTTCACATAGTTCGTTATAATTATACTTTGTTTAGTGAAAACTTTTTTTCTTAGAAAATGTTGGCGCCTTTTTATAAATAGCCAGGGCAGTCGTAAGTTCGCTCCGCTCTGTCCGTGTAATCGCCTAGCGTTAAAGAATAAAATGCACCTAGAGATAAACTTTTGAAAAGGTTTCTTTATACTTTTTTAAAAGGGGTTTATTTCGATAAAAAATTGTTTCTTCATCCAAACAAATTCCACAGCGTCGCAAGACTGAAAGCCAAGAAATAAGCTCCTCAAAAGCAAAATGTTAAAATGATATTGATGATACGTACGTATACTATTTGTACAGTCATCGAAGAAATTAATATTTAAGAAAAGATAAGGCGCCAAAATTTAATTGTTACAATGCTAGCTGTTTCAAATGCATCAACTTTTAGATCAATAAGGTATATAGATACATATAAACTGTAAAATTAATAATAATATGACAACAAAAATTGAGAAAAATATTTTGGCAGTGGTATTTTTTATAAATTGTATTATTTTTACTATATTATAATAATTAGCTTTCTTAAAACAACCACTTTAGTATTCATGTAAGTTTCATTACTTCTGTAAAAATGTGCCATTGCCAAGAATTTTTTATCAATTTTTGTTGTCATATTTTTATTAATTTAGTTTAGATATATGTATATATCTATGTTCCTTATTGATCTATAACTTTATGCATTTTAAACATCAAGCATTATAACAATTACATTTTGGCGCTATTTTATTATCAATATATTTAATGGCTGTACTGCGTTTAATCATTATCATTTTAACATTTTGCTTTCGAAGAGCTAATCGTTTCTTAGCTTTCATTTTTTCGACGCTGTCGTTTTTGTTTTGATGTAGTTAACTTTAGTTCTTCGTGAAATTTTCTTTAATACAATTAAGGTTGAAAATGTAATTTTATCAGACACTCAGATAGTTTTATGAGTAATTTATAATTTAATTAAAACATAGTTTCGTTACACATTGTGTTCAACAGCTGTAACTTTTATTTTATCAAGGACTGCTCAAAATTTTAAAAAGGTATCTGACATTATCAATTGAGAGTAACAGTCATGAATTCAATAGTTCTTGTTTTATTTTCAAATGGATCCTTTTAGAATTCTGTCAAACATTACAATATTTTAATAATATTAAATTGTACGGAAATGATTTGAAATATACTGAAAAATTATTTTATATTGTGCGGTATATACCGTATAATAATCTTATAATCCATACATTATAGAAATAAGAATGCTAGTTTCAAGAATATAGGTATGAACTAGATTTATACAGGGAATGCTTTTATTATAGCTAACTAAAGTTATTTCTAATAATATAATAAAGAAAGATTTTAGAATAAACACGACACGACATATCTTTCTTTATTGGAATTCAGGAATTCAATATTACAGTAGATGATTGTTTTCTGTGTTGAATATTTGAAAAATACTAGCATACATATAGAAAAATTTGTAAAAAAAAGCAGCCAAGAAATATATTCTTCACACACAAAATTTATAAAACTACAAAATTTAAAATTATTAAGATGATTTTATTTTGTAACTAAAATGAAGAACTTAGCAAACACATAACAAGTGTACGTCAACGAGTTATTCTTATTTTTACTAAGGCAGTTTAAATTTTAAAAACTTTAAAAAATTTTGCATATATTCTGCATAACAATTTTTGTCTTTATTAATCTTTATGTATGTACATAACATATTATAATATATGTTCTGCATTTCATATTTATTTTAAAGTTTATAGGTACAAGTTTTTAATTATTTTATTCTCGTCAAATAGCTGAAGCTTTTTTTATTATTACATACAACCATTTCTTATATTTCTATGGTTCCAGCTATTACAATTTTTTTATTCTTACAGATATTTTGACAATTTATATATTTTTTATAGAATTGTTATTCTATGAATAATAAAGTTTAATCTGGGAATACTTAAACAAAGCGATATTATAGGTGCGTTTTACAAAAGTGGAAACGTTAACGTTTCCGATGTTGCTCTTCAGGAAACTTTCATTCCAAAAGTCTTAATCGTTCGGCGTAACCATAGAAATTAAGTAGGTCACGTATCTGATTCTCGACGCGCCTCTGCCTATGTCTAAATTGAAGTGCGAAAATATATTTAAATTTATATATCAATAAATGGGTTAGTTTGAGTTTTAAAGAATGTTTTTTTGCATAAATAATATTTATTTTCTTTGTTTATGTAATGTATTCACCGATTCATTTACAATTTGTAATCTACATCAATTTGCATTAAAATATATATTTCGATTTGATGCTCCATTTTAAATTAAAGAGCGACACAATTTAATATCGTTCATTCCAAAAGTTTCGTATTCCTGGCAAAAAGAGCGCTCCTAACGATTCCACTTTTGGAAAACGCTCAGTAGTCATTGGGTTTAATATTTTAAATACTGGTAGGTAAATAATGTAAATATTTTTAAAATGTTCACTATACCTATCAAACATGAATTGTAGTAGCTTCGTCATATTGGATTTTTTATTGCTTTAAGCCTATAAGTAAACAACAGTTTATCTACACCATCATATATGACAAATATATTAGGAATATATATTTGAAACGTTCGTCAGTGATTTAATAATACTCCTATTTTTTATATAGAGAAATATAGATTTTGAGAGAACGGTTTTGAAATAGGGATTTTTTAATTTGTGTTATTATTTCACTACTTCATTGTTCTTTAATTGTATATTTAAAAAAGTTAGTAAAGCCTTTCAGTTGTAAAGGAGCCACATCTCAATTCCCATTTCCTATACTTTTAATTTTAATTTCATCCCCGATTACAATTGGCTATAATTGCTTTATATCTTATTTCTCCTTTACTAAACACCATATTTTCTATCAATTTATACTTCATATTTTACATATTATTATTTGTTTCCCAGTAACACTAAAAGAACAAATTTATTACATATTACTTAATTGCACAGTATATATATATCTATATTCCATGTTATTCCCTAGAGCTTTTCTTGTTTAATTGCTTAACTTTATTCCATAGAACTGAGGAAAATTAACCATGATCTCAAACTAATGTTAAATACTATCATATCTACGATCACTTTGTCTACTAATTATCTTCGTAGATTTATTTATTTTATAGTAGTAGACATTGAAATCTCAATTTTCATGTCAAGAGATTCATATGGTTCCAGATCTGGATACTTCTAATTCTGAGTATTGTAAGATACTGGGCACATATAAGGAATAACATAAATAGGACAATTAATTTGTAAGTGTCACGCTATCTTAGTTAGTCACTAAACATTACGCACAATTGAGCGCTTGATGCGCACTTCCAAAAATGTATAAAAGCTGAAACCAAATATTGCTGTAAGGTTCCATTATAGTACCTACAGTAAAATTTTAAATAATACTTTTAAAGTATTTAGGTTAAAGCATAACAATGACATCGGCTTTTTAATTTTTGTCTTCCTTCTTCTGGTTATTGTTGTCATGGCGAAACGGGAAACGATAATGGAGGATCGTTTTTTCAATCGATATTGTCCCAATATTCGCACTAGTCAAATTTGTCGATACATGTTGGAACAGGGTTCTTTCGACCGCAATCTCGTCTTCCCCAATGGATGTAATATGTGCCGCTGCATCTTTTATAAACAAGGAACCTGTGACGGGCCCACATGCTCATTTGTCAAGTCAGAAGAACAGGGTAAATGTGACCAGCTGCTTACTGATGTCAAGGTGGGAACCATAGTTACAGGCCTAGTTATTTTCATATACATATATAATAATTTTGCTACAAACTCATTAACATAAATATTAAAACATTTTATTTTAATACCATATGATTAGTAATATTCTGAATTCAGAAACAGATATTCAGTATGTTACAATATGTTTTCGTATATTTCATATGTTAACTTAAGATTTAAACACTCAACATCAAATAAAATATTATGATTTGTGGCAATAATAATATAACTGATTTTAAAAACGATAAATTGATGGGATTTCAATTATAGTTAAGAAGATATATAGGTAAGGTTATGACGTCAAATACTAAATGAAATATCAAGGACTTCAAATTAAAAACAATTGATTATTCTTGTGAAATATATTTCAAAATTGATTAAAAGTAATACCATCATAAAATGAAACCTTATATTTTGGAGAACTGCATAGTCGTAGTGAAAATGAGAAAATGAATAACATGGCGAAGATACGAATGCATATAGATAGTGGAAAAGGATGTCAATTAAGTGCTTGCTTGTGTCATAAATTTAACGATTCATAGGGTAACACCATTTAATAATCAACTTTACGACGTAAGCAGTGCTCTGAACCGACATCTTTTTATTAGGTGTTTCTGTATGCAACAACTGAATATAAAGTACAACTGAAAACAGATTATGCCCAACTGAAAATAAATTTTCATTTCATTCTAATTTATTAAAGCACAACTGAAAATAAAAACTGAACAACTGAAAATATATTTTTTGCAACTGGAATTAAATCTTTATTTCAATATCATAAATTAAATGCACAACTAAAAATAAAAAATGAACAACTAAAAATATATTTTGCGCAACTAAAAATATACTAATACCTATAGGCTAGCCATACCTATATTACTCTAAAATTTATATTTTTATAATAATTTTATGTGATAATGCTATTTTAACTATTTATAATAGTCTAACGTGTTTAAACTAATACATTTTGAATATTTTGGAGATATGTATAACAAGTGAAAGACAAATCTAATATATATGTAAATCAATTTTCAACTTAAAATAGCATTATCTCAAAATTATTATAATATATGTAATGAAAAATGATATGCGTTATATGACCTAAAGTTGAGAAATTACAGAATTATAGCACTAATTAATTATTTGTGAAATTTCACCCCCTTCAGATGGTTACATGAATATATGTATATTAACAGATATAGGCAGAGTTGTGAATTCTTTTTAGAGTATATACCTAGGTATTTGCTTGCCTATAGGTATATTTTCAGCTGTGCTTAATAAATGAGAATGAAATGAAGATTTATTTTCAGTTGTACTAAACTTATTTTCAGTTGTGTTCATATTTCTATTTTTTATTGTGCCTCTCCCTGTAATACTCTGCACTGTATGAATTTACCAACATGAAAAAACATTGTATTTATATGTATATATACTTAACATGGACTTCAGTTTAAAACCACCCTAACAGAAAATAAAGAGTTTCATACAATTACAATTTATACACATCAACTAAATCGTTTAAAATTTTAATAACATCAGCAGATATTATAAATATATTTTCTACAATCGCATGATTTATACACAAAATGTTATATCTCGAATTAAAATAGGTGAAATGAAGATTTGCAATATTGCAAGTACATTTGCTGAGATAGCGCTGAACATTTTCTGCTTTCTAAATGTCCTGAACAAAGTGAAGACACCAGACAGAGGAATCATCATAATTTGTCTTGCAGTTGTGTTCTACATTCAACTTATTTTTCCTAGATTGTTCAAATTTGTTCTTGAAATGATCATTTAAATTAAATTTTAAATATTTAAGCTACTAAGATTATTAGGAATGATGGAATTCGAAATCTATTTTGACACAATACATTGATCTATTTATGACACAATAGTTCATAATTTATAATTTTATTCCCATGTAAATGAAAAAAAACATAATTAAATAGGAAGTACAAGTTTGATAATTCTTCACAGCAAGTTCAAAATACTTACTCCACAAATGTACACACTCTCAATGGACGCATTTATGGTTTTATTATCGTCGTGTTATGTCTAGACGTTAAGTCAATTTGCGCAGCATTTAATAATATTTTCCTCAATTTTTACTGTATATCAGGAGAATAAAATAAAGGCAATTATTTTTATAATAATATATATTTGTATTTTCATTTTGAAGTCAACAGTTCAGATTTGATTATTTTTAAAATAACAAATCGACAAATTTAATCAAAATTTGAAAGTATTTGACAATAATATGATCAAGTCACATATTTATAAATAAACATTAATTTTAATGGAGTTATACACATCCTACTCCAATCTAAACATCATCAACTTTCAAAATAATGCATTATACCAATTATGTAAAAAGTACAAAAATCGTCAACATTATTCAATTGTTGCATATAATAATTGTATGCAGTTATAAAATACAAAATCTAAATTTCAATTTCAATAATTAAATCTGTCTAAAACTAGACACACACTATTTTGTAATATTCAATTCCTAATGTAAATAAATGTATAACATTTTCTATATTAAAACTAAAAAAATTAGATTGAGTAAAAATAATGTAGTTTGGCAAGTGTATACAGCGCATAAAATGTTAAATATAGTGTCACAGAATTCCTTAATAATAAATATAAATTAGGAGCGTTAAATATCTACTAAAAAGTGTCTAAAACTACAACATAAAAATGTGCATTATTACTATAAATAATGATTTTATTTTAACTGGTTAGGGAAGGGAAAAAGATCATACTCATTTTGTAAATTCATTTTCTCAATTATTTTCTTATTATGGTAAAATTAGATATTTGGTACCTACATTCTGAATAATGTTATAAACCAGCAAACGGATATACTATGATAAATATTTCTGGTAATCCTTGTCTTATATTTATATTTATGTTGTAGTCCAGCGTACATAGAATAAAATCGAAGAAATGGTCCAAGTTAGAAAGTGTCCGAAAAACTTTGTTAAACGCGACTTGTCAAAACACATTAGTATGCAATGGACAAAAAGTATTTCGTCTATAATGAGAATTCAGTTATAGTAAAGAAATATCGTAAAACTGGGAAATATCTACGACACGTGTCTTATTAACAAATTCTGAATGTTATTATTCTATATTTTTATTTAAATCAACTGACATATATATATATTAAAATAATTTTAACAATTCTAAATAACAATAAAACTATAAAGGGAGAAAGTGTATTGTATTTCTTAAAATATTTGTTTTTGTGATTAGAAAATATTTTGGCACTAACCATTCAACGCTTCTGTATAATTTATACGAGACATCATGGTCCATGAAAATCAATAAACTTGAAAAGAAAATCCTTTGCTATTTGAAGCATTTAAATTCAATCTGTTTTTTCTTTATCTATTAATAATCTATTTATTATTTTTATCTACTTTTATCTATTAATTGAGTTATATATTTAATCAATGTTATCGAAATACTAAAACTCTCTACATTTATAACTATTTTTATCAATTCCATTATCAATTGAACGTTATATTACACTTTTTTATATTTATATTTATAACTTTAAACTACTATCTTCAAAAAACTTATTTAGTCATTGATTTTATCTATTCTATTTCTATGTTATAAGTTATAACTAATATAATTTTAGAATGAGGGTGCCATAGTTCGAACCTGCCTCTAGTTCATGAGATCCAATCAGATCGAAACAGGTCCTGTAGTGATTCATGCTTGTGAGAAACTCATTTATTAACAGAATTTTGCTCAAACAAGCATATTGTGATTGATAACTATTTTTAAAAATTGAGGTTTTTTATAGATAACATGTGAATATTTGGTTTAATTTTAGTGCTTCTTTACACATTTTCTGCCAAACTATAAACTTTGTATATCTTTACATCGACGTTAAACATATTTCTGGATTTTTTCAAACTTAACAACTTAGATTTTGCATATTCTCGTTTATCCTTCTCAGATGGAGATCTCTAAACGGCACACGGAGTGTGTTAACGGGCTGGAGTTTTGCGCCAAGTACCCCAAGGGTGTTTACAACAACGGATGCAACGACTGCTTCTGTCGTGACGAGACCGATTACACTTGCAAACGGACCAACACCTGTAAACCTTTCATGGGATCGAAGCAGGCTTTTGCCGACCAATGCAAGGCAAAGAATGCCGGTTTCGTTGCAACCGACTGGAATGAATATGTGGGCTGATGAATAATTACGAAACTCGTTCAATTATACATATAATGTCGACTTAAGCAAATATTGTATACATACATTATTATTAGACGATTGTGTTTAAAAATTAATGGACATTACATTCGAGTCATTCATGTGATTAAAATTATATAAATAAAAAAATGATATACTCTTATTATTATATTCTCATACTTACTTTCTCTTTTGCATAGTTTGTTTATAAGCTTTATTCATTTTATTTAAAATCATTCTACTATTCTTATACTACCTTATATATTTTATTGCTAGCATGTACATCAATATACGTAAGTTATAGATAGATAAGGTTAATTTATTGAACGATGTGAAGAATAACACTTATTATATAATTACCGCACACTATATAAATTTGGGAAGCTATTTCAAGGGAAAATTAAAAATATATAATTTTGCAGACGTCTAGTCCCATATACTTACTAAATAAATTTATTTACTATTCATTGATAAAATTACACGCCTGGATATGTAATTTAGCAATAAGAATACATTACTTATTTTCAAAATTATACCACAGATCATTTAAAGCGTGTTGATATTTTGCAAGTCAAGTCACAGGAATAATATTTTGGCATGTAGATCTAATACATAAATAATACCTACATCCCCATATGTTTTTCATATTAATTAATTTTAATATATAAATTTCACTTAATTTTAATATTAACATTATTTACTATTTTTTCATTGACTCGATAGTGATATTTTGCTAAATTCGTACCTTAATAAAAATAAGTTTTACGCATAAAATTTTATCTCAATAGTGCGAATTAGGTAGTTACGTTACGTTTCAATTAGATCTCATTAAAGTTATTCAAGATGGTTTATTGATATATTGTATAATACAATAAGAACATATGATTTGGTTTTATTTTATTTTATTTTATTTTATTTAGGCATATTATTACTACATTATACACCAATTGAATAACAAATTTTAGTTTTTCGCAACCTACACAAAATAGGTAATTGTAGAACCAGACCAATTAAATATATTTTACTAAATTGACTAAATGATGACAACTTTTACTTTATTATATTCAATATGCAGACCATGGTATAGTTGTCAGAGTGATGGAATAATAGTATAGGTATTGATACATAAAAACAATTCAATATCATTGCTATTATAGTCATATGAATGACGAATCGCCAATAAGTGCCAAATGTACCTAAATATAGGCACGAATTATATAACAAATAAATAATGAGTGCCCATTTATTTTATCCAACATTTTTAATTGATTGCACAATTTATTTTAATTATATTATGTT
>JAYRBW010009375.1:0-13411 GCA_036023295.1 Invenusta paracnida
AAAATACTGGATCGCCTTTATCAATGACAAGTTTTATTTATAAAGTAACACAAAATTATTGAGAAAAAATTAGGACACATATTATATACATATATATTGTATATATATACATAGTCAAATAAGTTCTCTGCATAAAGTTGCACTATAAAACATACATTTTACTCACTGGACGATACATAGTAAAGTTTAGCTACAATTTTGTGATTAGAATAACATGCATTACAATTATTTTAGATTAATATAGGGTGATTCATTGAACAAAATTACTTAGATTTGTAAATTAATTTAAACATCTTTTAAAAATAGTACACATCAAAATTTGTTATACATTACTATGAATATATTGAATTAAAAAGCAACTATTTTCACAAAAGAATAAATTTAATATACGTCTATGTTGATAAATGCATAACTATAACAAAAATTTGAATATACTCGTGTTATCACATTTTGTAAAAATAATAAAAAAGACCTTTACTAATTTTAACACTTTTTATATGCTATTTGTTTTTGTTTCGGGTACAGCTTAATATTATTATTACCTTTGTTTAGCTAACCATTTTTTATAGATTGGAATAAATGAAGCTATATCATCAATATCCAAACTAATAAAAATAGTAAAGTTTGAAATATTACACTTTTAATTTAATCAAGCTGAATTTAAGGACTACCTATGTACAATAAATAAATTTAGTATTACTATTATTATTAATATTAATATATTATATCTTAATTGATATTTTAATATTACATATATATATAATAAATCGTATTATTTATTATATATATATAGGTCTTTTGCAAAATAGGCATACTTATTTAAATACCACGGACAACTCTATACAGGACGTGCTAACGCTATGTTCAGACTTCGCAAGCGAAGGGCATTGTGTTGCATTATCTAATATGCTGTAATTAGTTAATATGATGTATAATATATGTTGTAAAGGTATATTGGTTAATCTTACTATTAAATATATTTTAAAATGCATTTATTAAGATTGATATTGGATAAATCCGATATTAATTGCAATATTAATAGAAATTCAACATGTAACTAAAAGTATTTTATTAAACATAAAAATTATAAAAAACGATTATAGTACTCTCTTTAAATGCAGCAATTTCCAGTACTCATTAGCAAATTACCAAGCCATGGATTTACATATTGTTAAAGCAGATGACAAAAAAATTACAACTTCGTGGATTCACAAAGTGTAATATGCAGATGACAAGAAATTTACAAGTGGTGTGGTTTCACAAAGTGTATGCAGATGACAGTAAATGTAACGTTTTTCTAAGAAGCAGTTGTGGAATTAGGATGTAGTAGATAATCTAGCTTTTTATATAACGGTCTGAGTGTAGATAAGTCCGCATCAAATTTATGAATACCATTCAATATAGCATTGGATGCGCGCTGGAGAAATGCTGGACAATTAATGTCAATGTTGAATAAAGGGAGAATTGATTTCAAATGATTTGAACAATATATCAGATGAGTTGAAGTTGACTTTACAAATTGTAGTCCCGTTTTAATAAGCAAGAATGTTGACTGGTGCGGTATTGTCAATTTATAAATGGCACATTAGTACCACACTTTCGAATAGTCATGGTGATTGGGCATGTTAAAGTCGCTGTATTTGTTACTGTAGTAACAATTTAAACTTCTTCAAAAATTTCCGATAAAAATACACATCTTAATATAGAATCGATTATTTCAAAGAAAATATGTCTGTATTTCGATTTTAGTTCTTTTTCAGGAGAAAATTGTTCATAAGAATGAATTCAATCATTTTCCAGAAAGAAGCGAAGTTGGGTATCTTCAATATTTGTAGAAGATCGCAATTGTGGCTTTGGTGATGTCCAGGTGGTGTCCACCAAGAAGAGGTTTATATTCCACAGTTTCTGTCAGTGCCGTTCACAAATAAAAAAAGTTATCATTATTCATATTGAAATCCAATCTCGGGGGGTATGACATCAAGCCATTTCTGTCCTTCATGAACATCTTTAGGTAATTTAAAAACCCACACATATTATAAACGTTGTAATTACCATTACAATTAACAACTCAACATTTATTTGGCATTATGCTTTCAACAAAAATGCATTAGCCAGGATAAATTTGTAAATACAAATACCACTTATAGAAAGTAATCGATGCATGCTGCACTATACACATTTACAGGCACGTCGGAAGGTTTTCAATATTGGGGGAGCCCAAAATTGGCTCATGTGGTGTGTATGTATTGCATATTAATTCGCCTGACGTATATTTATTTTTAGCTTACAACTGACAGAGTGCATATTATACTGATATCTCTAATTGTTGTATTTTAACCGATTTCCAAGAAAGTTTGAGGTAGCGTATTACATTTTTATATAGAAATGTTTATGGTAATAAAAATTACAATGCAACGTAGTAGCACAGATATGAACAGATAGAATAAAATTAATATATAGCATAGTATACAGAACACTATAAGTAGACTACGAAAGGCGCATATAACAGCGCACACAAGTACATTTACACAAAAGATGGAGACGACAGTGTTAAACAATGATACTGGACGAGAGAAAAACTGACATTTGAGGAAGAAATGTTCATCAGCACAATATAATAGAAAAATCGGTACTTGTACATTTCAAAATTTACCAAAGCAATTTGAATGACTATCATTGCACCTAGCAAATTCGGATGCAATATAGCGTAAATAAACATTACATACCTACTTTATATCATTTTAAAGGAAATGTAATTCTCTATTTAAATATCTATAAAGATAATTATTTAATTAATGTCTTATATAAAATATTTGCATTATAAACGATTGCCATTAAAAGCACGTAACTAATTTGTATGTTGCCATTTAGTTATATTTTCTGGATAGATTATGTCCTCTCTAGTGAAGAAAGGGAGAGGAGAACAATAATATATGATCTCTATCTATTACATATTGTATAAAACTTTGGAAAAAAATAAATATTAAAAATGTAATTTATAGCATTTGTTGTCATTCAAATACACAATGTAAATAGGCGATGTCCTCTCTAGTATAACATTTATTGGGGGGGGCAAAATATATATGGCCCCTCCACCTCCATCATTGGGGGGGCCGAGCCCCCTTGGGCCCCCGTGATTATATAAGCAAAATAACGGTGTTTATGATGATTACCAGTAAAAGGTTCTAACCAATAAGAAGCGCATACATGTGGCTTTACTATATACTTTACAATAGCAATATCGATTTACAGCTGGTCTACACCACCAGATACCTACATATGATAAAATAATATTGCCTACATCGCCTTCGGTGGATAGCTCTGAATTTAGTTTGAGCATGTCATGTATAGAGTTGTCCGTGATAAATATGTGCATACATATATATAAACATAGAAATTTGTTTTACTTTGTATTTATTGATTAATTTCTATCCTACATACAACTTTTAGAAAAGACAGACATGGTTAACACATCTTTTATTTAATTTAAATTCAATTTCAGCATCCTTTATTATGCATATATATTTTTTACATTTGGAATGGAATGCTGTACTTAGCTAAATAAAATGTTGAATAATATTATTTTTATCTTTTTAACAACATGATAATTTATTTGATTTGTAGTAAATTATTAACTTATATGTACCTATAACAAGTGGGAGTAATATATATATCTTCATTTACTTTCTAAGTCTAAATAAGTATTTGTATTAAAATAATTGTGGTCGTTGTTGTGTGTGCTAAATAATGCTTTATATATTTTTAAATTTATACAATAATTCTAAAGCTTACTGTTAGCTAAATGAAATGGTTATATATTTAACTATATTAAAATAAAGTTCATTCATTACATTACATTTTAATAGGTTGATTAAATTTATAAATATGGAATATTTCAGTATAAACCAAGTACAAACCTACAATAAATCAATAGACGATTGTAATTCATTTAGTAATAGGAAATATTTAACTTATAACCAAAAATTACTGCTTTTAATTTTCAATATTATTTTCCACAATTATCTGTACAATATTAATATTGTCTCTGTATAATTACACACCTGTGGCGGGTACTATGCAGTCTCTGTATTGTCTGGATTGACACAAAGGAGGAGAATCTGAAATTAGAGGAAAAACATTATAAATATCGGTAAATTATTAAAAATAGCAAACATTGAGCAAATAAATTGATTTGAACTCATATTCACTATTGTGTTCAGTTTTTAATACTATTTTATAATTGAAAGCTATTTTATATTAGTAATTAAAAAAAGTATGGTAGTATGATTTATTGTATAGAACCAAATTAGCTAATCATACCAGTATAATAAAATACTTTTTTCGTTTTACATGCGCACATTTTAGTCTGAATGCCAATAATTAAAATTAAAATTATTTTAACATGATTTTAATTAAAATATTTAATAAAACCTCATCGTTTATAATTTTTGCAAATTTTAATAACATATAGAAGCATCATTTAAGATTTGTTAAACAACCAAATGAAAACCAATTTAACAGAAACATTCATTGCGAGCGCTTTCATTCAACAATGAACATCTTGAAACATGTGATGATAGTAATAATAACAATATACAAATGTAAAACAATTATTAGTAGAACCACTATTATATATGTATTATTATTCTAGTTGAAAACATTATATATATTGTTCTAATCAATAGAAAAACATTAATTTTAATATTTATTAAGAAAAATGAAGTTAAGTTTTATCATTTGTTTCTAAAGGAGATGATATTACACTTCTAGGAAAATGTTATAATAATAATTAATACGCATATTTCTTTTTTAAATACATTCATATATTTCTATTACTTTTTTTTAACTTAAGTCCTTAGTTGATAACATTGCATTTGATTTATTTATTAAGGTTTGTATAGTACATATCACAATTTAGCCTTAAACTATTCATTGTAATTAAATTAATATATATTATAAAGGTATAGAAAAAAATTTATTTAAATGTTTACTTTCCATTGTATTGGTCAATTCAGTTCAGTTCAGTTCAGTTTAATTCAATTCAATTTAATTCAATTCAATTCAATTATTTTCTAGTAATGATCTCTGTATTGAATTATAATGTCATGTATATTAAACGTCTCTATTATGTAAAATAAATATTAATTTCATATATACATGTACTACATAGGTATATTATTAAATAACACTTTTCTTTTTTGAGAAACTATGCTTCATAAATAGTTTACATGCTTCAGTAATGTTATAAAATTTTCGATATTGAGGAGAGGGGAGAAGAGCGTTGTAACATCCTTAGTCACTCAAAAATCAACCTATAATCCCTTATAGTAATATATGTATACCTATCTATATAAATTGAATTTTAAAAATACAGAATTTTAGTTTAAAAAATAAAAAATATTTAATTAATTAATTATTTGATTGTACAATTACTTTATTTTATATTTTCTATCTTTATTTCGCTTTAAAAACACAACATAAAATAGCATATATATAGTATCAAATATCAAATAGGTATACAACAAAAAACTATGATATTATTATTAGCCAAAAATGGCAAAAAGTATGTTAGCTCATATCATAAATGAATTGAAATAAGCGTAAAATGTGTTAGCTCTTTAAAAATAAATTTGACTTGAGCTAACTATGTCTTTTAATATTAAAACTAAATTAGTTTTACAATGGCGATACCTTTACGTTATAAAAATCAAATGTTACAGATAAGTAGGTAAATGGATAGGTGCCTATAATAAACAACAAATTAAATTTTATGTTACCTTCTGAGTAGGTATAGGTATCTCTACGAATTGTACCATAGTTTTTCTAAACAACTCAAGACAGATATTTGTTAATTACTATAGGATACGTAAATTGATACATTTAATTTATTAAATAACACATTTAATTAAATACAGTTCTAAATTACCTTCTGAAAAGCTTGACAATATTAGAATACATAGTTATAGTTAGTTAGTTATACATATATATATTGAATATATTTTGTATATGAATTATTGAATATATATTTAAAAAGGGTATATTATTTTATAATATTTAATATCTGCCCAGATACAATAAAACTTTATCTTTTTGTCTACATTTATTGACTAATGAGGAGATTAAACATGAAAACATTCGTTTGTTAAAATTAGGAAGATATACAAAATACTTATAATACTAACAGAATACCTAACCAATAACTACAGTATATCTACAGAATACGTATTGAATACTTACAGAATACCTATTGAATACCTGCAGAATATCTACAGAATAACTTAAGAATACCAAAAAAATACGACATTGAATACCTACAGAATATTTACAGAATTCGTATAGAATACACACAGAATACCTACAGAATATACGTATTGAATACTTGCAATATACCTGCAGAATACCTGCAGCATACCTACAGAATACGTATAGAATACCCACAGAATAACTGTAGAATATGTATAGAATATCTACAGTATACATATAGAATACCTACAGAATACCCACAGAATACCTCCAGAATACCTTATACAGAATACCTGCAGAATACATATAGAATATCTACAGAATACATATAGAATACCTACAGTATACATACAGAATACATATAGAATACCCACAGAATACCTATACAGAATACCTGCAGAATACGTATAGAATACCTACAGTATACATATAGAATACCTACAGAATATCTACAGAATACCTACATTATACATATAGAATATCTACAGAATACCTATACAGAATACCTGCAGAATACGTATAGAATACCTACAGAATATCTACAGTATACATATAGAATACCCACAGAATACCTACAGAATACCTTCAGTATACATATAGAATATCTACAGAATACCCCCTATAAACCTACAGAATACCTACAGTATACCTGCAGCATACGTATAGAATATCTACAGAAAACCCCCTATAAACCTACAAAATACCTACAGTATACCTGCAGCATACGTATAGAATACCTACAGAATACCTATAGAATGTCTAAATAATTCGACATGGAATACTTACATAATATCGGCAGAATAGGTATACAGAATATGAATACCTACTTACAGAATACGCATAGAATATCTGCAGAAAACCTAAGGAAAACTAAATAGAATATCTACAGAATATTTTTTACATATTTACATATTATATTTATTAATATTAAAGAGTACCTAAATAGTACGTCATAGAATACTCGAGAAAGAAAGCGATCTGATTAATCTCCAATTCAAAGAGGCCCTGTCTATCGAGTGTTTGAACCCTGCCATCAACAACCGCCATGAATGGGATGAATAAAAATTCCTCTTTTTTTTAACGGCGCATTTTTACCCTGTCTCCTTTTAGCTTTATGGCTTTTAATTATTGTATATTTATTATTATTTCATATAGCCATTATTTTAATATATTTATGTATTGATTTATACTTTAACTATTTTATATTTATTATGTTTTATTTAGTTAAACACTAACGTTTTATTTATTGTATTTTCACAGCTATTGAACATTTTTAGCATTTTCTGTGTCATCAATTTTTTTTCACTTCTGTATTTTAGTTAGTTTTAAAGCGGGCACGTTAACAAAATATCTTAAATATTTAATACTTTAACATAGAACTTTTAAATATATTCAGGAATAAATTGAGCATAAAAATGTTTGTTAAAATTATTAATATTATAAGTTATATGTATTTTAATCAGAAATATATTTTTGATGAATTAGAAAATACATAATAACTGTTAAAATTTATTAATTTTGGCATTAAGATTGCAATCACGCTGTATCTTAAAATAATAAAATTTGATAGAAGCTTTTGACGTTAATCATTAAATTAAATTAAATTTATCAAGCAAAATCGAGCATAAACAAGCATAACAGTTTTTATTAATGGTATAAAACTTGTATATAATATTTATTTGATGATTCAATGGATTACGTGTATCATCTGAATATTTAATATTAAACGTGAGCAGGTTAAAATGGTAGTCTGTTGAAATAAATCATTTATTAACACTCTTATCTTCCAAAATTATTAATAATATATAATATGTCGAAGGGCATTTTATATTTTATC
Source organism: Invenusta paracnida (assembly GCA_036023295.1). Lineage (NCBI taxonomy): Eukaryota > Metazoa > Platyhelminthes > Proseriata > Coelogynoporidae > Invenusta > Invenusta paracnida. Next base: position 8,081 of record JAYRBW010009375.1, read on the forward strand.
TATACTTTAATATATTATGTGTAATTATTATTGCAGTTGTACATATTCTTATGTAGTATGTGTATCAGTATTCTGATTATCTTGCTTTTCGCAGATTAACAAGCACTTAATAAGAATTTATGTTTATATGAAATTATTCTGATTAATCTTCATATCGTGCTATCTAATCATTTGTATTCTCTTTAAGTCTTGTGTCTGTTGTTTTATCTTCATATATCAGTCATATATATATTTACAAAATTAAATTTGTTTTTAAAGTACATCATAATGTACATATATTTATTGTCATTATTCAGTATGTTATCATATACATACAACATATTTTGATAAGAAAATATTAAAATTAATTATAAGGCTTTAAAGTAACTTAAAGCTTTAAACAATATGTTAAGCAACAATGAATTAAATATTTAATAAGTTAAATTTAATTGGCAATACTTAAACTTTTTAATAATTAGAGGTTTAATTCTAAAATATTTAAAAATAATAATTGTTCGTAGTTTACTGATGTAAATCATTATTGTTCATGTTATTTCAACTTAATTTATCTAATACTTTGAGCATAATTAAAAACTTTAACTTGTTTAAGCTGACTGCAAATATTTAAATTAAATTTAATACTCTAATTATCTTATAAATAATATTAGCCAATTAATTTTGCTTTTATGATCGCATTGTACGCAAATTAATTTTAGAGTCTAGAATATAACAACCAAAACGATAATTTAGTTATTTATTATTTGAACTAAACAGTTGATAATGCTGACGTAGCATGAAAAATAATAAGGAAAAACGAAGCCCACCTTCGTAGTAACAAGAAAGTTTAAACAATTAATAAAATATTTTCGGTACCCTTTTTTCTAGGATAGGAGACAATGCAACGGCAGTTTCGTACTATACATATATATATATAGATTATAATTAATTAAATAACTACAATGTTAAATAACATATATCGCAATATGTATCGCAAGTATGTTTATTAATATAAATATCCTAGGTATAGGTATTTATGTACGTATACATATATTGCAATATATATTATTTATATCGCAGCCCCGGCCACTTCTAACGCCCCTATGTAAAAAAATTCAATATTTGTCGCAATACATCTCCATACTTTATTAGAATCATCTATTTTTTTAGTAAACACCCTAAAGAGTTTTGATCATCAATCAATGAGTAGTGGTCCTGAAAAGGACCGAAAACGCGTTCTCTGTGGAAGAAGAGAAATGAATGGGGGAAATGGGAGATTCTTCAATAACGAATAGAACCTTCTCTGGCGGCGATAACCACTTTTTAACATGACATAAGGACGAATATATATATATATATTCGTCGCTATCTGTGAAGTTTATAAAAAATATAACACACGCATTTTTCAGTATATACTACTTCAATTGAAATAATCCCTGATTTTGAAGATTAACATTATGCTATACGGGTATAAAATATAATTTGAAATAAACCCAAGAAATGCATTTAACATAGGATATCCTTTTTTGTCATATGTGAATTTGTTTTATTTAAAATAATTAGTTGCCAATTTATAAATAAATCTATATCAAATTAGTAGAAAAGACTTTCTGACTATATGAAATATACAAAGATCAATTGGTAATTCTCTTTTCTTAACCAGACTCTCACAATAAACAATTCATGGCTGCAATAAACTGTACCAAGCAGCAGTATAGCAAGAATCCTAGGAGACTATAGTAAACAGGTTTCCTCACCACTCACTGTCGAAAGAAAGTGGTCAGTATATAATAATCGTTGTATAAGTAATCAATGATTAATTAATCATATAATAAATATAATAAATAGGCCTAATAATTTAATTTAAGATTCCAATCAATTCAAAATATTTATACGCAATAATGGTTCGCAACCCACTCAAAGTATAATGAACGGGACATGTAATCGTCTAAAATTGTAGTCCGATCAACAAATTTGGAATAATATCATGTTATAGATATCTTTGTTCAAAATTAGCTACAAGAACGCAAAGCTACAAATTAAAACAGTTCAATGACGACATTGTATCAGTCCTAACCTATAGTCTGGAAGCTCTTCCGCTTACAACGACAATGTCAGCGGGCCTCAACGTGAACCATATTGCGCTGTAGTTGGTCGGAATTACCCTGCCACCGTTTAAAATGCAGCACTCCGCGAGCTTGGTATTCTCCGTCTCATTTACTGAATAAAAGAAAGGCGACACACCATCATCGCCAAGGCCGGCCCACAATTACTACGACTATAGCTCTAGCCTACGCTTCTACAGACCTCAGAAAACGTGGCATGAGTAGCCTCGTTAATAGTAAATAAATTATTTGATTTAAGGAAAATAAGAGTATTCAATCAATGCCTTTAACCACGAATCAAATAGAATAAATATTGCCTGTCCATAGATATACTTAAATCAATATAAATTAATATACTTAAATCATATTGGAGTACATTTCGCTGTATTTTTGGCAATTTGTTTGAAAGCTAAACTAGTGTCGTGAGCAATAAGATTTATGAATATTGAGGAGGCAAAGCGCCGATACTTACGAGAATATGAAGCAAAGCTAATTTTCAGCAAGGTGTTGGCTAAGGTTGAAAATTAATCCAATTTTCATAAAAGAATCTTCTTCTCAGATGAGATGGTCTCAATGTCAATGGTACAGTGAACAAATATAACCTATACTATATTTGAGTCCCTGAAAACCCTCATATGAAGTTAGAGACGCACGAGATAAGACGAGTGGTACTGTGTGGTACATGTTAAGCAGTGATGAAATCTATGATATTTATTTTGATGCAATTCATCATGACAGTTACTGTGGTGTTCTTCGAGAACATGTTGTCTCATACATGCTAATCAGCCTAACAAAATCTATCAGTAAGACGGGGTACTCTACATTACTAACTAAATGCTCGTAAGTTGCTTAATATGTTACAAACAGGTGGATTAGTCACAGAGGTTCCACAGAATAGCCTCCACGTTATCTTGACATTAGTATATCTGTGATCTCTTTCTATGAGGAGCGCTACGTAACAAATACTTTAAAGGAAAACCGGTCAATAAACTTATTGCTTTAGAAAGGAGGATTGAACAACAAACTGTGACAATCACGCATGATATCTTGAAAGCTGATATTCTTGCTGGATAGATGCCGATAGTTTGTTACAATGTTGGAGCTCACTTTGAACAATTTTAATTCTATCAACATTTCCATTTGTACCTACTTCCTATACTGCCTTTCTATCTAAACTGAGTTTTTGTCTATAAATGTTCGTTATGTAACAGATACAACAGTTATTTCAGTGAATTTTATAATAAATATAGTGTATTGAATAATAATTTTTCGCATGAACCTGTATATAATATACTCGTAGATCTATACAAATATATTTGTATATAGACGGTCCTAACTGCAGCAGCAGTTTCAATGATGACTCCGACCCAGGTGATTTCAAATCTAGTGACTCCTACTGCTCAGAAGAAGAAGAAGACAGTGCCCGCCACGCCAAAGAAACCTGCTCTAAAACGCTCGGATGCGCTGGTGGATCTGGATTTCATCCTTCAGAAAGTGACATGCGACTGCTAAGTATACAACCATATTATGTTAATCTTATATTTTCAAACACTGACTATCCTCTTCCTCCTTCTCCATCTCCTACTGTTTATTTTGATATAGATCCTATACGTATTAAATGCCTAGCTGATATTTCTTATTCAGATAATTGCTTTACCATGTTAGCCACTTCTCACTATTGCTGTACTCTTATTTAAATGTTTTTATTCCATGATTATACGTTTTCATGTCTCTATATTTGTATCGACTTCCTATTCAGCCTTATGCACCCGGGTTAACAAATAGAAAGAAAGAATAACCAGTTTTTATCCATAGAAAAAAGTAGTATATTCAGTTATAACAAGTACAAGTAAGACATCTCACTACTACAGTTATGAATGTTTACATTAAACAGTGGAGCAAATAAATTGTCCTTTCATGGGCGTTTCGGATACTTGAGGTCTTAATGTAAAATTGTTATACATTTTAAACATAGGGATGAATATCCAATACATATATAGTAATATAGTTAGGATAGTACCCAATGTAATAAGTAGCGTAGAAAACTTTTGCATTACAAGTATCTTACAATAATAGGAATTAGACTTACACAGACAGTATTATAGATGATAATTGTTGTAAGAATTTGTAGACACAGTCCTATTATGTTCATGCCCTAGTAGGACTACATGGATAATCGTTGTGGTTAAAATTTGCATCCATTATGTTTATAGTTTATCCAAAAATTGACGAATATATGGCTGTAGTTGTGTCTCACATAGTTTTGTTAGAGGACCCTGAATAAAAGTAGAGTTAAATGTCCACCAACGATAGCACGTTTATTTAACCAAAGTTGAACACGAGACGGAGGCAGCTGTCCAAACGAGTCGAATACCTCTCCACGTCCATGGGCTAGAAGAACACAAGTGATCCAAGGTTGACCGGGGAGATTGTCAGTATCAGTATTGACAATGAGGCCAACAGCGCCAGCCTTATCCGGCTTCCTAAGTCCAACGGGGAGACGATTTAACGGGTAAACACCCAGAAAGTTCTTATCCAAGCAATGGTGTAGACTGACAAAGCGAAGCAGTTGATTTGTATAGAGCATCGTATTAGCTCTTAAAGTCCATAAGAACTTGACGCTGACATGTGATTTCTACCTTTGCATCGAAAACGCCATGATAATTACGTTTATGGACTCGATAAGTGCCTTGCCAAACTTGAGCTCCATTCTAAGATTCCCCTCACTATAGGGTTGTACATGTCCAGCTACCGTCAGATCAGGTGTGAGATAAAATGCAAATAGAGTATAGCCTCCTACAGTAAAGTCGCCAAGTGTGATATCAATGCTCTCATCACGATTAAATATTCCCAACCCTTGTAGCAGACCAGCAATGTATTCCCGTACACAGAGTTTCTTATCAAAGTCGGGTGTGAGCGGGCGGAAGGGGACGGTAATATCCTCTCTATAGAGCGCCAGATGGTCCAGTGAATTGTTCTTAAATTCAAAAGGGTTGCGTGCAATATCCTCATTAAAGGCCTTGTTATCCACCATTCCAATAATAACCATTTTTGGCATGTGGCCACGAAAAAGCCCATCCCGTATATGACTCATTGACCCCGCAGGAATAGTATATGTCTGCATGGTTGTATGTTGTAGGGGATAGATTGCATTCTGTGTCACAAGCTGTTTTTCATGCTCCATGATAGTTCCGGGGGATACCTTGACCCGTCTAACATAGAGAACGGCTTCCTCAATAATGACCTTTGA
>JAYRBW010009386.1:0-13411 GCA_036023295.1 Invenusta paracnida
ATAAAAGACTTGTATGTAAGCTGCCTATGACTGCGATTGTACGAACACTTGCTCGTAATGGTGATGCTATTATTAGACAGTTTGTTAGACGACACTTATCTCTATGATAAATTGGGGACTTTATTGTACCGCTGTTGATGTATTAATAAAATGAGTTTGATCACCTCAGCATCTGTTTTGTTTCTCTCTCACTTGCATAGTAGGGGAGAGCGATAGGCTATAAACATGAACAGTTAGCAGGGTAGAGGGGGACTAAAAAATAGGGAGCAGCAGCAGTGATGAGGGACTAGGTCAATCCGACTCGGAGGCGGAATCTCATTATACTGATATTGAACCTCTGCTTGCCTACGTTTATCGTACGGGAATCGATGACAGTATATCATATAGTTGGAAATTGGAACAATTTTATGAAGAATTGGCACTATCCTTTTTACTACAATATCTATGGCGGAAATGAGACGTATTGAAAAACAAGGATTAGGCGATGGGCGATTTAAGCTCATATACATGGGGCGAAAATTACCTAGACTTTTACAATGCTTCAAAGATGCAACTACGGCTATATATTAGTCATTTTTTGGATAACCTATAAACATAATGGATCTGTGTCTGCAAATTTTAACTACAATGATGTGCTATTATCCATGTAATCCTAGTACAACTAGGGCATAAACATAATGAGACAGTGTCTACAAATTCTCACAGCAATTATAATATTGTCTGTGTAATTCTAACTCCTATTATTGTAAGATACATGTAATGCAATAGTTTACTGTACATATTATTACAATGGGCACTATCCTGACTATATTACTATAATATATGTGTTGGATATTTATCACTATGCCTAAAATGTATAAAAATTCTACATTAAGACCTCAAGTATCCGAAACGCCCAAGAAAGGACAATTTATTTGCTCCGTTGTTTAATGTAAACATTCATAACTGTAGTAGTGAGATGTCTTATTTGTACTTGTTATAACAGAAATATACTACTTATTTCTATGGATAAAAACTGGTTATTCTTTCTATTTTTTAACTCGGGTGCATTAGGCTAAATAAAAAGTCGAGACAAATATAGAGACATGAAAACGTATAATTGTGCAACATTTAAATAAGAATACAACATGAGCATATACATATGTATCAAATGAGATTTAAAGAAAGATAGAGGATGGTTAGCAGTCAGTTATTTCGTTTAAATAAATAGTATTACAACGATGAGTGACTAACATTGAGAAGGCATAAAATCAGGATACTGAATGTTTCACTAATTAGGCGTATCATAAATACAGTCCTCTATAAAGCCGCATCCACAGTCGACCATCAGTCCTCAGTATCCCTCTGGGATTATAAAGTCCTCCCTTTGCTGCACCCCGTCCGAACGTTTCAGCATTGCATTCGCGCGCTTCAGAGCGGTTTTCTTTGACGTGGCAGGGATCTTCTTCTTCTGAGCAATAGGAGTCACTATTGAAACTGCTGCTGCGTCCCCCGGTGGAGAAGTTTCATTCATGAGGCAGATATTATATGGCTTTGGTGAATCCATTGCTCGTAGCGAATCTGCACCACGCGTAGGTTCGGGCTGGTCACGTGTTCTCCATCCCCATATTGGCCCATGTAGATACCATTGCAGTGCAGCATGAATTTATAGCAACCGGGTTCAGACATCTCTACCACTTTAATGGGATGATTGCTCGCCCAGTCAAATCCGCAGACATTACTCGATATCTTAGCCCAATATATGTCCGAGGTAGGAGAGAAGGTCGGTCGCAGTGTAGGTGTAACCAGATAGAGATCCCGTAAAACCTTGGGCAGAGTAGTTGACACGATAGAAGAGAGGTAATCTTGTAACTTTTGCTGGGCGAGAAACTTGATTCAACCCACATTAGCACGTAAGTGAACGCGTGGCTCGTCTGGTACTGTCTCATCATCAATGAGCAGAGGAAATCCGATAACCTCACCCCTGGATAGGGGGCTTATGAAACTTGTTAAAACCGGAGACTTGAAGAGTAGAGTGGCCCCACTATCCAACGTAGTAAGGTCGACCATGTGAATTGAGCGTTCTCCCATCTTTGCGCAGCGATAGGGCTCCAATTTAATAGAGAGCATTGTTGGTTGATGAAACGGTTCGATAATAAATTGCGACATCTTGAGGAGAACAAAGAGAGGAGCGTGCAGAAGACGACTGGCTTGTAACATGAGCAGGAGAAGATTGAGCTAAAACAAATATGCAGTTTCTTTTATACTGTTCGAGCCGTCTCATTAGCTGGAGCCTTGTCTCGATTCTGATTGGTAGATAGGTGTGAAGGTGCCCCCCACCTGGATGAAAGCTGTGAAGGTGAATACCCCCTCTTCCTCCTTTTGTGATCGTGCCACACCCCCTGAATTGGAAGTCCCCCTGCCCTACTACTGTTACAAGTACTTCAGCTCAGCAAACTACTTGTCTACTTCAATTTTAGAAACATTGTTTTGAGTCATCGTACATTATAATCATATAATTAAATTAACTTCTAGTACCAATGATTACAAAACCCATTTCTTAATTTTATTTATTCTGGTTTCACAGATAATCAATACAGATGGCACATAATATCAGGCTTGAAATTAATCAACCCAGAAGTTTGCAAAATGGAAGATATGAACTAGTGGAGGAACTAGGAAGTGGAGCATTTGGTACTGTATATCTGGCTATGGATCAAATTGACGAGTATATATAGCCTCTTTTGAAATACATTTTAATATAAAGGAAAATTCCAAAACCAAAATTTAAAAACATAGTAACTTTCACTAGAAAAGATTGTCATTTAATATAATATTTCGCAATTTTTTTTTCATGTGTAGTTGAATAAATCAATTGACCACCACTTCTTAAATAATCTATGCATTTTAATAAAATTAAAAGAGTAATAATATAAAAAATCAATTTAGCAGTGCTTTCTCAAAATGAGTGTATATTTTCTAATTTTAATCTGCATTTAAATTGTGAACCAAATGTATGAATAAAATCGTAACTAATATATAAAAGTAAAAGTAATTTGTAACTCACATTTGACTCAATAATTGATATTAAAGAATAAAATGTTTATATCTCAATTCTTAAGACTACACTTTTTTCTTAATCCATTAAAAACATTTTATTGCATTATTTCATACAATTATTTTTTTTGATTCCTGGAAATATACTTACGTTTATTATAAATGTCTATACTTTTATCAATAACTATACAAATTGACTGTTTCGATAGTAATTAGTTGGATGTAATCTACAATATATTCACCGGGTCATATTGATTATAATATAGAATATTTTAAAGAAAAATATTTTTGCAATTTATGTACATAACATAATACCACCCAAATTATTTGTTCGTAATAATTATTTATGCAATTTTTATTTTTTTAGAATAGGTGTCGCGATCAAAGAAATCAGAAATGCACAGCCTCATTCAGTGAGTGAGGTTCTGCGTCTCCAAAAACTAGGAGGTGAATATGTCGTTGACATGTTGGATGCCTTTTTCGAGAATAACGACTTATACATAGTGTTGGAGCTTTGCGAGGTATAAAACACTTGCAACGTTTAAGTTTTGCTTATTTTTTTAATATAAACATTTTCTGAATAATATATTAACATTTTTATACATTTTTAGAATTTTAATATAATTAATCTACTTGTAATTTGTAATAATCATTGTTTTATCTGTTTTAATGAATAGGTAAATGTATACAAAATCATTTACTTAAATCTCTAAAAATCGTCCGTGTTTTATTAATCAAAAATTAATTTTGTGTTTAAAAACTGTTTTAATTAATATAATTTTACAAAGTATATTATGCAAAGTTTTAAAATATAAATTGTTTGTTTATGTCATTAATAGTATAAATAATATTATTAATTTATTAAATCTAGGGAAATCTTGACAACGCCATTCGGAACGGTTATTTCCGAAGTGAAGAACGTATTTACGATTGTTTCCTTCAAATTGTCCGGGGAGTCCAGTTTATTCATTCGAAGGGGTCCTGGCACAAAGATTTGAAACCTGAGCAAGTTATTTTATTTTTAATTTCACCACAATATATAAATAGAGCAACTACATTTCATTTGTATTATTTCCATATTATAGCTAAAATGACGGTATAGCAAGAAACATAACTTTTAAAATGTACTTCTGAAAACTCAATTCTTTTTAACTTTATGTGATATTTAGGTAAAAGTTTTTATTTAAAAGTTTCTTAAACAAATCAGATTAAATACAAACGCAAATTACAGTCGTAACATAATTAAGAGAAGTGAAATATAAAGTGGATATTACTAATCTAAATTACTCGCAGTACGGAGAGAGCTACCTGTGTTACATTTGAGTGGTAACAAGCTGGCCAAACTTCTTTCTGAAGCAGCTTCATGCGCAGAACTCAAAAATGCTCTATCAGATTACACTCGGGTAAAGTTACGTACTATGTTGCTAATCAATAAAAATGTTGATAAACGGTTATTAAAAGAAAGAACCGACCATCACAGTGATATATCCGCCTTCTGGAAAAGACGGTAGTTTACAACTGGAGCCAGCTGGTTCAAAAGTCCGTTAAAGTGTTTCGACTTCAATCTATAGTATCTGACTTTAGAATTACTTTTGGTTCAATAAGTACAAGTAACACTATAAGTGTTACGAATTGTTAATTACATTGTTTAGCATCAATATCTTTGAAAAGTTATGGACTTTTTTGTATCTATAAATCGTGGATATATTTGAAAAAATTTGCTATTTTAAATATTCTCACAAATCGCAGTATTAATTTGTCAAACAAAATTGTTGGTATAGTGTTGAAACTGCGGGTATAATACAGGGTGCCATCAGTTCGAGCTTTGCTATAACAAAAATCTTTGTGCCTTACTACTAAAAATTATGCATTTTAATAAAGTATTAACATTATACAATTTATTAAGTTAAATAATATATTAATATTACAAAATTAGTAAACACAATTAACAATATAACAAACGTTGAAAATGTTCATGATAAGTTCATATGCATCAAAAGATTAAACTTATTATGCACAATAATATATTTGATATCCAAGACATCTTATAATGGTTATATTCTGCGCTCCAAATCAAATACTAATATATTCAATTTCCGTCGTTTATACACTTCTATTCTTCCAAAAATGCCCAAGAATCAAAGTTTGGTTTACTCAAAATGCATCCTTCTGAAAAGTTGCGTAAATCCATTGATCGTAATAATTCACTAAATATAGTAACAATTGTACAAAGGTACTTATTAAACATGAAATAAAGATATTTTTGTGAGAATAAAAATATTGCTAAATTTTCTCAAAAAGTCTATATCTACAGTTACAATTCGAAAATATACTGTTTTTCCTAAACAATGTCCAAAATGATATGTATACATATCTGGCTAATGATTTCTTATTATTATATTTTTTATACATATTAACTTTTAATAATAGCATGAATACTAACACAAGCAAATATCTAACTATATATGTGATGCGTTTGAGAACATAGTAGTATTCATATGTATATTAATTATATACACATGTAAATGAAAAGTAGAATAATATTTACATGAATAAACAATTGCTATAAATAGTCATGTGCAATAATTGTGTGTCGAAATGTTTATAAGATATTTTTTATTTTTTGCCTATCTTTATAGCAATATTTTATTAAAAGAACAAGTGTGGAAAATTGGAGATGTTGGAATATCTCGAGATCAAGATTATCAAACAGATTATATGGGTAATAAGTATTATGCTCCTCCGGAAAGAAAAGATGGATCAAGAGCTCATTGGTCCGAAAAATGTGAAGTTTGGTAAATAATTTTTTTTTATTAAATATATTTACTAAACTTCTTTTTTTATTCAAAATAACAATACTGAAGATGTTATATTAATTATTTTTACATAAAATCTTTTGTCGCAATTTGTTAATGCAGCCATTTTTTATGTCTGTCGAAATAAAACTCACTTAAAAAATATTTTATCAGTGTAGTTTTCGGAAAATAAACAAATAATAAATCAATAAATTCTGGAATACTTGCACAAGTCTAAATAAATTTCAAAAATTAACTGTTTAATATATATATATAACTCACTAGAAATATTAGATGCACATAAATACCAGTGGATCAGTAAAATATGTTTACATCCACTTGTAAGTGTTATTTAGAAAGATTTGCTTCTAAAAAATTAACTATTAGTTTATAATTAGTTAGTTACTGTTGTCTTTTATAATAATCTGTATAATAGACAAGTTTATTGAAATTAAAAGATTTCAAAATAAATGTATCTTTATACTCTAAACAACTTATTCAATTTATATTTTCTTAATCGCTAAATGTTGTGTTAAGAAATCTTAAACTATAAAATTGTTATATTTATTGCTATATGTAGCACGGTTAATGCCTTTGATAATTACAATCTTTCTAAAGCAATATAACTTTAGCGATCCACCATCTAGGAATATGTATTTTTCGGATAGTGATGATTTTTTACTATAATGAATTTTAGACATTTACATATATAAAGTTTTAGTGAAACTAATTGAAGACAGTTATATTTTTATATTTGTATAAATTTTACTATTATAATAATGTATACTAATGCAAATACTATTTATAACAAATCATATAGGTTTATATGTGCTACTTTTTACTGCAAGACTCAAAATCAAATATATAAATTGATCCTGCTTTTAATAAACATCAACATATTTTGAATGTTGTGACTGTTACATTTTATATTCGTTCGTCTTTAACATTATCATTAAATGGGACATTCAGATATATTTTCTTTAAATATATATATAATATTTTCTTTGAAAAATATATACATTTAATAAGTACATTCTATTTTATCCACCACTAAATTCAATTACTATATTCTATAATCTTTAATGATGTGTTCGTATTTTATTACAGATAGACTGTGTACATTATTTCATCAAATAGCTACCAGCAGATCTATTTTGCATTACAACCATAAAACCTCATAATAAAGTATTCATAACAATTATTGCATTATCTGTGCACGAAAATATTTAACCTACATATATTTAAAGTATGCGTATAATGTGGTTATAAATGATATTGAGCAAAATGGTAAAATAATTTAAAATAAAAAAACAATTCTTAAAATACTTACCAATGTGATTGGGATGTGGATTATTCGATCTAAAAATTTATTTTAAATTTAAGAGAAATATCTTTGTATTTTACATTAATTGATAAGACACTACAGCTGTTGATTATATAAATAAATATACTTAAATGTAAAATATCAGTTTATTTCTTTTATGTACTATAAACTATATTTAAAATGTTTTTAATAGAGAATAATATATTTATTATTTGAATTACCCTGGCTTAAACTTTGTATATAATTTTTTAAATATTATTTTCCTCCGTTTGTTTTATTTAATCTAGGACGATTGGGTGCATCTTGTACGAAATGTGTACAAAACAAAGGTATTGTGATGCAATAACTCGAGGACAATTTGTTGGACACCAATTTTGGAGATTTCCGGAACTTTTGGAATTGTGAGTAAAATGATCATATTTTAATATTGTTTTTTAAACAGAAGCCGTTAATTTATGTTAAATTAAATGAATTTGGGGACCAATAGTATGAATAACACTGATAATATTCAACTTATAATAATATAATTGTTTATTTATAATAAATGCATTATGTTTTAAAATAGAAAATTTGGAATTGTGTAAATGTTAACTCTAATATTTTTTGTATCAAAATTTTATTAAAATAAATATTTTGGAAAAATATGTGTATCTCAATTATAATACGAAGATTGTTTGAATGTAGTTTATTAATCGAATAAATATTAATTAAAGATTTTATCTACAATTTAACTAATTAAATCTACTTTAATTGGTTAATATAATCATTGCTTATAATTTGATTAATTATATATTTATTCCATTTTTTTTAAATATGGGTAATAAATAAAACTAAACATTTATGTGCATCATAATAGATAAAGGTAATAGTTGCATTCAACTTTCGTCAAACATAACGAAATAAACTGGTATATAATAATACAATAATATGTTAGAAATAAATACCTAATACAAGCGAGTTTATATTATTATTATTATTTAATTTAACCACAATATCTGTAATAAATACAATCAAAGTGGAAAAAGAGAGATAGAACATACAAGAGCGAGAAGTGAACAAAATTGGCAAATAACATAAACATAAAAATACAACAAAATAAAGGTAATGAAATAAAGAGAGCTGCATATGAGGAAGTCTAAATGTTAAACAATTCATGTTTTAATTTACGTTTAAACACGGAAAAATTTGGTTCGCTACGACACGCAGGAGACAGAGCGTTCCAGGGGAGCAGAAAAGTAAAAACCAGCTTGTGCAGAGCGTTCCTCCAATTTCCTTTTTCTGATTTCTTGGTAAAGGTTGTGGGCAATTTATGGGCTACATATGGCGGTAATTCCACTTCACGTGTAGATTTCTATTATATTTCTCATACTCGTCTTCACTAAGCGCAACTATTTGTCAGAAAGGTTTATCATTCAAAATTGGTTCAGTTTTTATTTCCACTTGATTAGGAAAGAAGAAGTAAACAAACGGGTATTAACTTTGTCTTCTGACCATTATAGCCTTACATGTAAATCCATTTGACATCGATGTGAAACGTTGTTGAAACTTTCGTCAAATGAAAGCATACCACATAAACTGACGATTTACCTACAATATTTTTCAGTTCGTTCTTCACGTATGGGGCAATGCCATAAACCAAGGTATATCCCACTTTGTCTCTGCCAAGAGACATGCCAGTCACTGTCTCATTATTTGGAACATAACCTCCTTGAATAAATTCTGGCAGCAGCAGTACATCGATTTGATAGATTATTCGTAAATGCAAAAAAGCACCATTGAGTTTCGGCTGTCGTTATTGAATCCTTTAGAATGAAGCGTGATAAAGTAGGTGCTACTAACGTTGAAGTTGTAGCTGTTGATGATACTCATATTGTGGATGTAGCTGTTGATGGCACCAAAATAGCAGATGAGGAAACTTCGGGAACACTATTAATAGCTAAGGGGGTCTGACATAGTTCATGAAAGTAAAGGACGATCGAGCTTGCATTATTGAGCTGTGGTTTTCCTTTCATATGATTATTAAGAACTGAAATGCCCATATTACTTAACGAAATGTTCTTCGGACATCATTGGCAAAATACTTTGGATTTTGATTCACCCATCCCCTGAAGCCAATCTATAAATTGACGCAGTTTCAACCACGTATAATTAAATGAGAAAGACATCGATAATTTATATAAGAAAAAATATAATACTATAATGTAAATTATAGATCACAAACAAATTAATATCTGGTAAAAAAAATTGATTAAAATATCAAAATATGGATCGTCCACTCTTTTTAGTGATCTGTCACATTTTGCTTACCTACATAATAACAGCTAAGCATGCCGGCTCGCCTATTTCCCTGTGACCATAAGGCTGTGCTTAGCTCCTACCTAATTACAGCTCAGCATGCCAGGGTCACCTATCTTCCTGTGACCATAATGGCCATACTTAGTACCTACCTAATAACAGCTCAGTATGCCAGGGTCGCCTATCTCCCTGTGACCATAATGGCCATGATTAGAACTTACCTAATGACAGCATAGCATTCCAAGCTCGCCTATATCTCTGTGACCATATAATGGTCATGCTTAGCCAAATAATTGAAAAATAGATTGGGTGAAAATTTGAATCTTACTCAGATTACTCTTTCTTTCCTTGGGAATGTGTCAAAGCAACAATATTTTTAAAATGTAAAAACATTTTTTTGTGTGGTCAATGGTAATTTTACAATATTTTGCATGATTTTTGCAGGTTTAACCATTTTACAGGACATTTGTAGGTTGTTCGACACCTATGTATACAAACAAATAGTTAAACAAATTGAACATCTATCATAAATTGAAGGGCAAACATTATGAAACATATGTCCCATTTGCAAATATTTATTTGCGTTTAAATTATTTTCTTGGAAAAGACAACATTTAATGCAAAGTGATCTTCTATTGTATCATATATTCTTTGATAGGGACCATAGAAATATAACAGAGATAGAAGTGGCATACATCCAGTGACTTTATTTTGCAGACCAAGAGAAATTACAGTGACTGGAATGATTTTTCTCTATTTATAGCACACGCTTAAACTCAATGCAATATAAATGTGAAATGCTTATTTTTAAAGCTCTTCATTTTCTGACAAATTTATATTTAATAAGTATATTTATACATCATTTGAAATCTCAAAATCTGCGTTATCTAACAGATTACAACTCATACTAAGATATTGAAAATACGTGCAATACAATTATTAAGCAACAAAATTCTTAAGTTTAGCTTGTTTAAGGTCGCATTTAACAGTTGGTTTCACTTATTAAGGGTATAATATGCAATGTTATTTATAATTAACAAAACAATGCTATATTTACCATGCTAATGTTAGTAAACAAGCTATATTTATTCAGTCTTTAAATTTATTTAACCAGGTCAGCTCCTACTGCTGCTGTAAATCATAGATGAATACATACTTTATACCCGCATTTCTAATAAAGATATTGAGCTACTAACGTTCAAATATGAAAAATTTAGGGCAGTTAATACTAATTATGCAACCGCTGATATATAATTTCTACATTTAACTATTTATTGCTTGTTTAATATAATTGCATAGCTCTCAGTAAATATAAATATACGATCAAATTAAATTGTAAAAATAAAAACTAAACAAAACTAAAATTACGAAAATAAATCAAAGCAATGTTTGTAAATTTATTAATAAAAGAACAAGTTTCTGAAATAATATTGCGAATACATGAACAGTAGTATAAAAATACATCGTAGCATAAGCTATAAATTATAGAAACCTAATCAATTTATAAGGATATACTAATACAGCGTAGCATTAAACAAGTAAAATCATTAGTTTCGTAGATGTGAAAATTGTTGAAGAAATGTTCATCATAATTTTGTAGGTAAGATATACACTAAAAATTCTGTAAAAAGTTAATGGTATAAGAAAGGCTATATCACAGCTATGTAATTTCCCAAAAAATACAGTTTTTTTAAACAAACGTAAAGAAAAAAATGTGTTAAATCATATAGGTTACAGAGCCTGCAGGTGAATAGTGAAAATCTACAAAAGTTTAATAATAGTCAATAATTATATTATTTCAAAGGCAATAAAAACGAAATTGTGCGACTCACTGAAATGGTGCATTTAGAGTCAATTAAAAGGGTAAAGCATAATATATATAAAATGAATGTTTAAAAGTGAAAAAATGACGATTACTCGTTCTTAAAAAGAATAAGTTTGGAGAATTTTTTTCGGACCGATCTCTTCAGATTGGCGATGTTAATGCATTTGATTTTTTTATGTTGCCGTAATATGAAAAAAGTTTCAAAAATGGAGCAAAGCAGCTCATAGTAGTGGGAACTCAATTGGTGAGTGCTTCCCCAAAAGTGAGTGTACTCTCTCCAGCAAAGACAGTGCCCAAACGACCGAACTTTTAAAAAAACATGGCCTTCAACTTACTGTACAGAACATCTTTTCTAACACCCTTCTCCAATCACTGAACTAGCCAAACCAAGTCCGCCGATGGAATGCGAAGCTTACCGTGCATCTTCACTATAAGTAGGGATGTATCGCTTGGACGTTCACTTAAGTTGACAACAGAGCAGCACAGG
This sequence comes from Invenusta paracnida, assembly GCA_036023295.1. Classification (NCBI taxonomy): domain Eukaryota; kingdom Metazoa; phylum Platyhelminthes; order Proseriata; family Coelogynoporidae; genus Invenusta; species Invenusta paracnida. Next base: position 11,763 of record JAYRBW010009386.1, read on the forward strand.
TTACGCAGTGCACTGTATGAAACGAGACGAAAACAGTTTGAGAGCAACCCATCCAACAATGTACTGTAAGATGTCTTAGGTGTATATGGACAACGCGATGTCATCTACCTCGTCTGGGTCTGGAACCTCTATGGGTGTCTCGTCTAGAGGAATGACGTTGCCTGCAGTAGTCCCGGGAGAAACTCATGCCCTGTACAAAACTGAGGGCATGACTGCCTTGACAACAATATCTGATCAGACGGGTTGTTATTGCAACCACCATATCTGCGCATACTGTTGAAAAACAATTCGAGGTGGTCTTGAGAAAGACGGTAAGTGCACAGATAGGGGAAATCAATGCGTCGGAATACGGAAAAAATGCAGACTGGATGCACATGATGAAACCCACAACGAAGGTCTGCTTCTGTGACTCCACAAGTAAAGTACCACTTTATAAACATAGGGATTGGAAGTAATCTGTCATTGTTGTTCAGTCAATATGGCGGACCGCAATAAGCAGTGAATAAGATAAACAAATCGCTTCTATCTATTTTGATTTCTATGATAGGGACATATAAGCTAATAAATACTTCATTGTTTTATTAAACCAAATAAGCTACTTTTCTTCTGTTTTAATGTATGGCGGGATTCACTTTCTAATTGTGTTCGTTTTTCGTCGATTTTAATCGGAATAGTTTATTATTTTGTTTTTGATATATACAGGTAGTTTAAATTAATATAATTTTTGTTTTATATTATATTACTTTTATAATACATAGTCATAAAGTTGTTTTGTTTTTAAAGTTTTGTTTTGTTGTCAGGTAAATTATAATTCCAGTTTTGCATTTATAATTTATAAATGTAATTGTTTAATTTATATTCATCACAAAAGTATTTTTTGACTACTCTCTAAACTAATCTATGCGTATACATAAATTTGTTGTTTTTATTTCACTTTTATTCTGAAAGATTTCAGGATTGATTATGATAATGATAATACATGTTGTGAGGGACAGTGAGCCATTAATTTATATTATAAATTATAATAATGAAATTTAGAACAAATTGTGCCTGTGGCTGTATATCTCTTTCTCAATTTCATATATAGATATAAGTAATTTCTCTTAATTAAATTACCTTTAAGTTATTACTCTATAAATGGTTAAAATAAAAATAACTACTGCTAGTGCTATTATTAGTATTACTTAGGTACTTTTAGTTTTAGTAAGTATTAGATTTAGTAATAGTATTAAAATAATAGGTAATCTCAAAGTTTCCCGCATTAAATTATTTTTGCTTTTTTAAAAGTTTTTTTCTGATTATTTAACATTTTTTTAATATATATTTTTAACGGTTTTTTTGTTAATAAACTATTTTTTTGTTTTACAATTTATTTTAATTTATAAATACTTAAATTAATAAGTAGAGGGTTCAGTTGGATTTTTTTTGATTATTTAAACAAAACATATATGTAAATATCATTTCCTGAACTTACAAAGTCCAAATATGTCTTTAATTTTTCATTTGGTCAACCAGGTCAAAAGTTATAGACATTTGAAGATAAAAAAGCTGATGTTTTTTTTTCATTTTTTAAATGGCATTTTACTATTAGCACTGTGTCAATTTTTGTTGAAAAACATGCATGGAAATTGATCATTTTTAAACTTAAA
>JAYRBW010009397.1:0-13410 GCA_036023295.1 Invenusta paracnida
TATGTATGTATGTATGTATGTATGTATGTATGTATGTATGTATGTATGTATGTATGTATGTTTGTATGTATGTATGTTTGTATGTATGTATGTATGTATGTATGTATGTATGTATGTATGTATGTATGTATATTGTATGTATGTATGTATGTATGTATGTATGTATGTATGTATGTATGTTTGTATGTATGTGTTTATGTATGCATGTGTGTGTGTGTATATATGTATGTAAATGAAATGCTAATAACAGAGCAAACATATTATTAAATCAGTCGCTTATATTTTCTCTATTCTTATTCATCCTTACACTAGCTCACAAAGGAAAAAATTAAAATATCTCTTAAGGTTTGCAGTTTAAATATATATTAAAAAACAACGCAACAGATACCATGAATATCTCGGATTGCAATTAGTACCTAAATGTGTTGTGTCTATCGATCCATAATAAATTTAAAATCTATTTTTAACGGCAAATAATATGGATAACGCATTGAAAAGATCAAAGGCTAGCGACTAATTTCAATAGTAACCTAAGACAATATATTATATACCATACACAGCTGTTTGTTTATAACGTAGGTCAATTATGATAATTCAAACAATAAACTCTTTCTATTAGGAAAGTTACATGCTCTTCTGACAAATCTAACTAAGCAGAAAACAAGAGCAATACAAATATAGCAGAGTTGGTCGTTGCTGCATGTATACATATACGTACATCGAATAATACTTAACACGGACAAATGGAGAAACTAACAGACAAGCATCCTCACAAATGTACAACGAAGTTGAGAGCATTTATATGCATGTATTGAGCGCAAAAACCGGAAACAGTAACAGCTGTGTTCGATAAGTCGACTTACGCAAAATACAGACACACAGGTCTCCATGTGGACAATGTACGCAACAAACGCAATATATATGATGCAAATGTCGTCGTCACTTTTTTTAACTAACCTGTAATGTTGATTATCAAAGTATGGTAGTGTCACACATTATTTATGAGCCGAGGCAAAAGCAATTGATTAATAAATGTGTAATAATAAATAATACTTTTCATTCTCTCACCCTCCCCCCACCCACATCAAAAAAAGAAACGACGCGTAAATAGTTAATTAATTAACAAGTCTAGCAACAGTGACAACAGCACGATATAACCATAACAACTTCGTTCAATGACATATTTAAAATTATAGAAATGGGATAATCTACGAAGTAGTACTAGAACGTACGCACACAGGAAATACACGAAAACAGTATCGTAAAAATAGTGCGTACACAGCACTTTGTGTATATTCGATTATACACATATAATACGATATTGCATACATTATAAGCTGATAATGCTCTACCTATAATGTATAATTCCTGAAACTGATAACATGACGAGTTAGTGCGACAAAAGTCAAGAGGATGGGTCAATTTGGTAAATCACCTTCGCTCTTACTTTAGTATCGCACATAGGTATATAAAATCAAGAGTCTACACATGTAAGAGAACGTAGATATAGCTAAATAGTATTGTCCGCTTAGACGTCAAAAACAGTTACAAAATTTACCTTTCAATGTCACTATCCCCTATCAGAGGTCAACATTAATTTTCAGTCACCTATTTTAGTATGTGCCTAACATAAGTATGTTGTTCTACTAGTATAACGTTGAGTATATTTTTTAAATCTGAGAGTATACATAAAAGCAAATTCTAAAAAAATACTCATAAAATCTACATACAAGGAATGAACCTATTTTGGAAACAAATGTTATCGATACAACAGAGTACAGTAAATAAAAGATATGTAGGTACAACGGGGAAAAGCTCAAAATATGGTGTGCATTTTCACGAAAAAACAACAAAAACAAAATACATTAATGTTACAATATAAAAAGGTGTTTTATATTGTTCATATATGTTTCTGAATTCACATACATACATTTGTAAAGTATAATAAGGCCTAACAAATTCATCCAATATACAAAGGAATGGCTTTCTGGTTTAAAAAAGAAATAATATACGAAAATTATAAATGTATAAAATGTGCTTACATTCGACAAAAAAGACGATATTATTTAGACAAGTTGTAGGCTTAATAAACATAATTTTGGTATACAGGATGTAAGTTATTATTATTAATTACTCATATATCTAACAGTAACATACAAACACGAGTAACACAACGTTAATCTGTGGTGTTATATAACATTATATAATATGTATACTCGAATTTTTACAAAACATTAACACGAAAAATGGTATATATAAAAAAAAAAAATTTCAAATAAATTTATGTATACTGTATAATATTCCAAAATAATATAATGCATAACATTAATACATACAATTAATGTGTATTACTAAATATATATTAAAACATTATAATGTTAGATAAATCGATGAATATGTTAAATACTAAATTACATACTAACCCCAACTACAGTACAGCTTTAAAAATAAGGAAACAAATTGCGTTTAAATTTACTTCGGAAACATTTATTCCTTCAATAATTTCAAAAATATATTTTTTCTTTTAGGTAATATCACTTATTTTAAATTTAAAAACCAAATTTTGGCAAGTTGGCACTTAATCACCGTGTTAGGTAACCTTTGTAACTACAGTAAGCAACCAAATTCTAGGTTATTAGTTATTTTCCAAAATGTGAGCAAAGAATAAACAGAAATCGTTTTTTTATTTTTTTTAAATCCTTAAAATATTATACCAAAATCAAAAATTATGTTTAAATTATACAGAAAAATTGTATAACATTAAACGACCTTTTATAATATAATTTATTATTGTGTTATATTTTTAATTAATAGGAAAACATTTATTACAGTTGAGGAAGTAAAAAGCCTTCAAATCCAAATTTAATTCCATCATAAATATACCATGATGAGGAAGTTGACACAGTAATTAATTTATTATGAAAATATGTGAAAAATCTGACTGTTAATAATTAAATCGTTAACATAAAAAAGTTAAAACTAGATTTAGGCCTTTTAAAAAAACAATACTATTTACTTTGTAGATATTATCATATTATTTGTGTTACGTATGTGTTATATAATGTACAATAATATACTACTCAGTTGTGTATTCGAGCAGTATAACACGAGATATTTTTATAATATATTATTATATGTTAATGATTAAGTATATTTAAAAATACCACTTAATATATATATATTAATAAATCTCATGTTAGATCACATTCAGTTAACAAAATCATATATAAAATCGTTAGTTAATTTGAAAAATCAATATTGAAAAATATATATAACTTTTAATTTTATTATAAAAATTTAAAAAGAAAAATATATTTCTTTAATAAGTGAACTGATATTTCTATAAATTCAAAAGTAATTATTTTTAAAGTCTACTTAGCATAAAATTCATGCAACATAAATTAAAATATATATATAAATTAAAAAATGAAGAAACAACAGCGAAGCATTCTGTGTAGAGTATAGCTGGACGGTGCGCCAAAAAAATGAAAAAAAAATGAAACAATAAATTATTAACTGATCCAGATAATAAATATTATATTGTCAGTCCAAATAATAGAAGTGGTGTGGATTATACTATACAAGCCAGACCCCATCATGAGCGTAAATATTGATTTGAGGAAGACAGGTGGTGGATGATACGAGTAGAGTTACCACAACTATGTATCGTACAAACTGACCTGTTTAGGTGGTTTAGGTGTGGCAATAGAGGCAGGGTGACCATTAGATGTGACACCAATAACGCCCGCCCCACTGCCACTGCCAGTAGCAGCTCCGGCTTTTGAAGAGCTACAATTGAGCTACAGGAAACAATAATGAAAAGAAGGTGTTGCGCAATTCAATAATCATTCGGCAGCACAACAGCGCACAGTTCAAAAATTAATCTAGAGATTAAAAGGGGAAAATTATCAACAACAACAAAAAGTCAACTAATAAGTAAAATATATTTGCCACCAGGCAAGTAATTTGCTCATCTGAAGTTAGTCTAATTGTATTTCCCTAAATTCAAGCTCTTTACAAACTTACACAAGAAATCTACTTATAAATTAAAAATCGACCTATACAAGTTGTGAATAATGTACCAAATGTTTTCTAGGAATTAAATATAATACATTTTTATTGGGAGTATTTAAAAAAAGACACCTTCTGGGAAACTACATAATGTATATGAGTACATTGTTCAATATTAGCACATACATGTATAGTTATAATAGTACAACCATAAAACGACTTATATGTTGTCTGCTTCATTATATAAACAAACCGGCATTAAATAACAACAATCATCAAGAGCGTGACTTTTCATTGTTAAAAATTACTGTGTGTTTCTATGAAAAGTTGTACTTAAATATCAAAGCCAAATAAAATATATATTATCAGAAATCAAAGTTAACTATGACATATAATATAATAACAACACAAAACGGACTAAAAACAAATCTAGGAAAGGTATTCATTTTTTAACTACTAGCGCAACTATAAAATAGGTACGCTCACATAAATAACATGTACGAGCTTTACATAAAACTACAAGCGTTCATTAATCAGTCGTAATTACATAGATATGCTCCAAGAAACAGACAGAATAAGTACCCCCCAGGAAACTGCAGAAATGATACTTAAAAAGCGATAGCTCTCTATCATTTTTCTCTCCTTTCATATATATACTGACCTCTTATTTCTTCTCGTGGCCATGAAAGGAGATACCTAATATGATGCAGCTAAATAAAGTACAGTTTGGGTACTACATTACCTTGTGTATATAGGCCCCTGGGAAAGTATGCCTGCCTTCACGTACACTTAATGAACCTTTGTAGTAATACGGATATCCACTTATGTAGGTAAGCACTATGCAATGTAGGAATGAAAAACCGGGAACACATGACTTCAGAGAGTAATATACTAACAGTGTCTGCGGGTTGCAAGCCTCTATGAAAATAAAAATGGTAAAATGAACATACCTATATAACTACATTATAGATATTATGTACCTTGATTTAGTACGATGCTGTAGTCCTTTAGCTTAAATATTAACAAGTAAATAATATTTTCCTCACACGGGCTCAAATTTCCGAATTAAACAAGCCAACATTATGATGGAATGAAAATGTTATAATACAATTATGTTATATTCAATTTCGTACGCACATTTGTTATGTATACACCCGGTGAGGTAATAATGTACGCAGGTTAAATACACTTCCTCGTCGTTTTATGAAGATGGTGTCCCATTATTTGAGATAGGAGTTAGAGAGTAGAGTCGAGAGAATATGTAACAAGCGAGATAACGCAACGATTTTTGTCATCCTTTCAAGGATGTATCAGCAAGATATACACTCTGGATTATTTGGTAAAAGTGTATCGTTCAATCCTAAGGGTTTGGTAAGATTGTGTTCAACTACGCAGCGTGTGAGAGCAGATTTTGTAAACAAAAGTATACCCCTAAACTACTCAGATAGGTCCCATGATGATATTACTCTCCCCTGTCATATTATTATGTGACTAATTTAGAATTGTAAGCAACTACCAAGGTGTATTCAACTAGTGTGTTTAGCACATGGTCTCCCACTAAGACTAATTTTTATTTAGTTAAAGTCGGTTCCAATAAGAACACATGACCACATGTTGGTTACTCATCATAACTATATAGACGTGCTATTTATAAGCAGAATACTATGTACAATCAAGACATGTTAACACAGGCAGGCGTATATATTATGATTGAAACATCATGGTAACTACTATTATTAAATTATGTCAATACTATATTATAAATTTAACAAAATTAACAAAATTAACACATTTGCCTGTTAGTCATTTAATACCATTTTGTAGCAGTATTCATGATATTTGCAAAAAATATATTTATTTAAATTGTAAATACATTATGGAGAATGAGGACCAGGAATTTAACGGACACATTAAAGATTATTATAGTATGTCCAACGTACAGAATTTTTTGTGAATTATACTCACATAATATATTGATTAACAATGATGTTGATGCAGTTACTTGGCGGCAGAAATTTTATCAATTACCTAATCATTAATTTTATAGAGATTTGTATTAAAGCGAAGGTTTTCACACTATTATCATCAATATAAACAGTTCTACTAGTATGTATAATTATATTATATGTAAAAATGGACATTCTTATTTCTTATAACATATAAGAGTCACCGCCTTCAAGTATATATAACTTAATATATAGACAAAAATTAATAATTTTGTAATTAAATATAAATACTTTTTAATTACTAATCATTTTATTGACAATAATTTTAAAAGTACTACTACAAATATTTTTAATTTCAAGACGTAGCCTGTATTGCTTCATAAATGTTTAAATACGTGTGAATAAGAGGTAAGTATATATTTAAAAAAAACATTTCATAACATTTTAAAAATATTTTATATATTTCTTAAAAGAACGCCAAAAATGGGACGCATACTGACAAAACAACAAAATTCTCTCATTTATTTAGTTAAATTCGATATATTCTATCCTAAAGATAAGGCTAGATAGCCGAGAACGTAAATACAAAACTGAGAAGATTGGTTACTCAGTTTTGAAAACACGCGCATAGCGATTTAGAAACGATTTAACCTTATTATTGGACAGACGGGAAGAATGCTGTAAGAAACAGTAAAACAGGACAGCAGACGACAGTGAATGAGGACAACTTGACCCAAAAACATACAATCCGGACGTTAAGTGAAATATAAAATAGATTTCCTTACGAGAACAGAAAACAATACGCAGTTGAAAAATAAATTGATTTTACATGTGTGTATATCTTATAATTTAAACAAAACGTGATACTTCATTCGATTAAAGATTGTAGCATGATGAAAGAATAAATGCAACTGAACCCTTTGAAAAAGGACATTGCTATTGATATATGTCACATATTTAATAATACATAAATATATTCAAAAATACCAACCGATGCTCATAATTGCAAGACTAGATCACTGAACGACTGTGTATAATAAAATAAAATAAAAAAAACACTTAAATAGTAACCTCAAATTTGTAACCAGGATGCTAAACTGACATAAATGGAGATAGAATATGGTTTCTCTTGTATAATTTGGATGAAAATTTAAGCAAAAAAGAAAAGGCCAAAAGAAAAAAAGAAGAGGAAGAACTAACAAGTTCACGAAAATACAAAAACCCGAAAAAATAAAGCATTTTTAATAAGGAGCCATTGATTGATAAAAGAAGAATATAGAACCATAATCCAAAATCCAAGGAGACCCTGATTACAACCAGCTATTTAAATGGTTGGAAAGAGAAAGCCACCCTTACCATTAAAACTGCCCATTAAAATCACCACTATAATACTAAACATTATGGCTTCATAACTCGTATATGGCGGAGAATGTTGCCATGGAAACATAGCTTAGTAAGCTGAGTTGGTTTGCATTAATTGAAGGAGTATAGGTGCATTTTACTAAAACACCACGTCTGGATAGACAATTAATAATATAGTAATATACGCATTGAAGTATGTAGTATGTAGTATACGCTAGCGCGTAGATGACACTGGCACTAGAGAATTATTCTGTAATACATTAACAGAGTAGACGGACAAGAAAGTCGACCCCTTAAGTGATACAGAATTACTAAAATAGAAGTTATACAAGTTATAGGTATTTAAATAGAGATTACAATTATGTTTAGCCACAACTATATATAGGGAAAAGAATGTACGAAAAATAAAAGATACTCTTTGAATAAAAGGTGTAAAACATCCCACATGAGTTTGGAAATGTTGCAGTATTACAATTGAATATTACATAATTTGTTATTCAGGATAGAAGGCATTATAGACTGACATTAAAAGGCACCAGACACAGATGATTGTAAGTAAAGAAACAATTGGTGCATTAATAAGGGTTTACAACTGACACCGTTTACAATGAGTAAATAAAGGAACACAACATACCGCTTTAAGGAACTTCGCCAGACCGCGCTTAGTCTTTAGAGGTGGGGACTTGACCAAATAGCCACTGCAAAGAAGTTCACTTTCGATAATCCTGCAATAAATAAAATCAATAAGCGTTAATAATCTTACCTATTGTGATAGGATTCTATCCATGATATTATGTAAATTTAAAAAAGAGCACAGTATATACAACAACAGTTGCACAGAATGGTATATAGTTAATTCCACTTTTTAGGGGAAGATTTAGTTTCAGACTAATTTGATCGGTTTTTTGGTAATCTTCATTGTTTAAAGTTAACGATAGTGATAAATAATGCACTTTCGTAATAGACATACCTACATTTTATTTTTCGAGAAAGAAGTTTAACTAACTATTTCCCTTAACAGTTTATTAATAAAAGCTAAAGCTTCCTGCATTTAAATTACATTTAGTCTTATATTTTCCTAACTGTTTTGCGTCTTCCTACTCTCTAATTGAATGACGTAACTCAGTATATGATCGACTACATATCAGTGACACAATACACAAGCTTTTGTTTGCTTTTCTAATGTCAACAGCTATGTTTGGTTTATTGCTATATTCATCTTATGCGGATTAAAAAGTTAATCCTGCTACGGCATTCTTTTTCGCTGTTTTATCGAAAATTGAGATAAAAATATGTCGTTTTCATAATATATATGCCTATTGAAGTGATGGAAATAGGGTGTTTATTTTAAGATAACCTTTAATGGTTATATTTAGATAAATGCGAAAATCGTTCTATTGAATTTATTATCTCAATTATTGGATAAATGGAACCCTGCTTAATCGGGATAAACCAGCTTGCCCCAATAAAGTGGACCACACTGCTTAGTGTTGCCTTGTTGCAACTAATCTCTAAAAGGCTTATCCTTAATAGAATTCTTATCTATGATGTGAACATCAAAGCTTCCCCAAATTTCAACGTCTTCTGTCTTATGATCACATAGTATAATCATTGCGTACTTGTGACATAAATGGAGAAGAGTAGATTGAAAGGAGGGAGAGATGAAAAGAGGGCGGTACTCCAGTTGTTAAAGAAAAGGCAGATGACTCCTTTTAGTCTGCCTATTAGAAATGCAAACAGTTCACCAAGAAATAAAAAAATACGAAAACGGTATGACGAGTGCAGTGTGAAGTAGAGGGGGAGATGGAATGTAGATCAAATGGGAAGTTAGATATCGACTATTTTGTCTCCCTAAACCCCGTATACATTGTCAACTGACAAAATCTGTGGCCACCATTTATGATAATAAATTAATTTACTGCAAATAGAATGTTAACCTATAAGAAGAGGTGGGCTACTTGTTTTTCTCTCGAAACTCCTAATCGCGGGTTTATTTTGGAATATTCTAAATCATATATAATACTTAAAAAGTTCATTAAATTTGAATTATACACTTATTTTAATTTATATAAAATAGAAATTAAAAACATAGAATAGATGACGTCATTTATTTATTAAAACATAATTTTGTATAAAATTCTCATCTGTTGCCATCTATATAATAATAAGAAAAGAGCTATAATTGCTTTATTATAAATATAACAACTATGTATGACCAATAAAAGATGGATATTATTGCAGAATAAAACTTAAACTACATGATAATTCATTGAAGACAATCTTGCCTATGCTATGGCTATAAACATTCACTGGGACTTCTCAAAACAGGATTCTCAAATGCATTATATATTAATTAATCAAAAAATTGCTACATTAATCTAATGTTTATTATTTTCGATTCGTGAAATTAACATGTTCAAAATTCATGTCACTTTCATTAATTGAAAAAATTTCAATTTGACAGCTATTTAATCCTATATTTTGTATAGGTATTATGTCACACTGCATTCCTTCAAACATGATTTTATTAAAACTACAAATATAACATTAATAATATATTAAAACCCAGAAAATAAATTGATATCATTGCTAAATTCTTGCAAATTACTACTCTGATTTGGAAACATTCCTATTGATGATTTAATCCTGTTGTTTTATTCTTGGATGATCCTGCATATAGATCACTGACACTTTTAGTCCATTGGTAGTCCATTGTGACATCTGGAAATTATTAAAAGCATTGCCGACTTCTTTATTATCATATTATTTTGACAAGTACCTCCTTATATTTAGCTTTTTGAAAATCATAATATACAGCATGATTTAAAATTAGACCAGGCATGTGATTTGACTAATTAAAAAATCCACGAAAAATGAGGGGGAAATGGCAAGCAAGCAAAGTGTGCAAGCCTATATGGGGGTGGGGTCCTGAGGGGGTATTAATGTATAACATTTTTTGGAGTTTTTTTTTACATTTGAGGATGTATAAATGCAGTAGAATCCATCTAAAATCATTATTTATTTTGTGAAATGATCCACAAATTTAGTCGTTTTGACAATGAAACAAAATATTTTAAACCACTTTTACTCCATTTGTTTCTACATCCCTTAGAAACTGCCTTCTCTTTAAGTTTTACACTTAGATATTTCGTTATAATTACATTTTTTAACACACTCAACACACTAATTTGGAAATACTATTATCTTCAAAAAGTAGAAAAGTCGTATTATAGAGAGATCATTTATTTTCAAAAGTCAGGTATTAAAAATATACAGCTTTAAAATAATGACTTGTAAAGACTTGTAAAAATGACTAAAGGGTAGTAAAAATAAACCTGTTCTTTTATCAAAGCCAACCAAAAAATAAAACTATTTTGAATTACATAATATTAAAGCCACTCAAAATTAAAACATTTACAATTGTTTTACTTACAACAAACTGGAAGAGTGTATGGAGAGAAGGCCACATCATCTCCTGTCAACTATAGTCAGTATATGTGTGTATAATATGTATGGTCAGTGTTTGGACTAGCAAGCGCTTTGTGCTTGGAGACTAAGTGCCTTAAATTATGATGAGAGCTTTGCTTTATTTGCACTGCTTTTAGCAACATGTTTACTATGTTTGTGCTTGGCTGCCTTCAGTGAATGTAAGGCACACTGCATTACAGCACACTTCGACAAGACTTGCTCCTTTATTCCTGATAACTGCTTCCACTTTTCTTCTTTGGCTTTATTTTGTGCCATTTTTGTTGCCTGTAAAATTTGGAAGAATTCAACATATTGTGAGAGGCTTGGGCACACAGGATCATATGCAACATCTTGACAATTGAAATACTTCAAGGAAGACATTTTTTTGATGCTGCAAGGTGATATTTGATTGTCTGGATAGAATTGACAGTTTTGATGTCAAAGTGGCTTGATTGTGGAGTAAGAACATTGCCCATTATACTAAACGAGGACTCCACTTGAGGTCCATGAAAGCAAGATAAGAGAGCCAATACACATTTGCTTAATATTGGATACTGTTACTTGATGCAATCAGAAGACCACCACATATCAATGCAATCGGAAGAGTTGTATGGAGAAATGTCACTAGCTGAATGAAAGTTCCTCATCTCTAACTGGAAAGCATAACAATCATTGTCAGTAATGACAGTAGGAAAAATACTTTCAATTTTGAGTGTGTATGACATTAAAACACTATGGCCTCTTGCTAATGGATCAATGCAGGAAAGAATCTTCAGTCTCACTATCAACTGGCATCAATTTTGTAGATAAGTCACACAAGATGTAAATGCTTGTTGCACCTTCTCCAAAAACATGGTTTTTATAGTTAAGTTAAAGTCTGACAATGTTTTTGTTTGGGGGCCAATGAACCAATCATCTGGTTTAAGCAAATGGTTATCACTGATTTCGAAATTGGCCAAACCATTGCTCGAGTGTGGGATACATTCAGGTTAAAATAAAACAGCTATTAAATTGCAACAGGAGACGTACTTATTTGTCATGAAGCTTGTGAATCATGGGCTACTTCCACTCAAAGGTTAGAATGTAGTTTCAGCAGGAGCAAAACGGCCTCAAATAGGTACATGGTCAGCAAACTTTCTTTATGATGGAAAAAGAGACAGCTGATGAGTTTATTCTTTTGATAACCATCACTTGTCATTATTTTTTGCTTCAGATTGGTGTGGATATCTGTAATACAATTCTTGGCTTCTGTATTGCACTCTTTGTATTGGTATATTTTGGAAAGGCCACAAGAGTAAAGTTCACAATCATCTTGAGACAGAAATGCAAAGTAGAAAACAGTGTATGCATCAAGATGCAAAAAATCAACTGTAGCATCATACACCAAGAGCCAACAAACACCAATATAGTGTTATATAATATTATGATTACTTAAATTACATACAATTTAGTTTTCAGGGTTATTGTCCATTGATAATATTTTGTGAGTCTGAAACAGTAATAAGTAGCAATTAAAAGATATGAATAGTGTAAACAGTAATCATATACACAGGAAACTTTATTTTTCAGGAATTCGAGACACCATTTTCTAATTAGTTTTCCCGAATTCAAGAATCACTAGGATCACTGCTCCCACCTACCCCCTCCACTCCCAATTTTTATTGCAATTTTAAACAAATTACAAGAATGGCCATTTCAACTTCAAAATCTCAGAAGAATCACATTCCTGCTTCAGGTTCCCTCCAGTTCACCTATCACATATGGCCTTTGCTAATGATATTGCTTTATTAAATAACATGGTTGAAGATGCACAGCACATGATGAACAGACTTTATTACTCAGTAAAGAAAGTAGGTCGAAATTAATGCTCAAAAGACTAAAGTTTTGCACATAACAATTCAGAACCCTCCTGCTATAAGTTATAACTCTTCCTTCTGGTAATATGCTTAAAAATGTCAGACTTCACATTTATTCTTTGGGATGAGTAGCTAATCAGACACTTGTGATATATTCCCATGAAACATTGGCATGGATAGTGGCCAACAAACTATCTTGCATATGAAAACTCCTTTGCAAATGAAAAATAAAAAGGCCAATGCTCTTTAAGGCAGCAGTAGAGCCAGTAGTACTTTACAGTCTTGAGGTGATTGCTCTGACTGGGAAGCAAACTATGTGGCTCAATCAAAATCATAGAGCACTTGGACATTTTGCTCTCAGAATCCACTATCCTGATATTATCACAAATGAAGAACTTTGAAATAAGGGACTAGATGATGCCTCTATCAGTGTTGCCACATTTTGTATGGAAAAAAATCATGTACAATTCATGTACATTTCAAGTACAAATATTTTTTTATGTGCATTACTGTGAAACCTTTGGAAAAGGATGTATGGTGATTGTGGTATCCTAGACAGTATGTACCTAATCCTGTGTTTTGATTGGCTCTTTGGCCAAATGGTTTCCTTTACATTAGCTAGACTAGACAAGGGCTTTGATGGAACACTACTTATGCTTGTGCTATATTAACAGTAATGCTACTGTACTCTGTATATTTGTTTTACATTTTCTTACAATAAAATATAAATAAAACAGTGATAAACAGAAAAATTTAATGATAAAAGC